>OU745298.1:0-15260 GCA_916618145.1 Emmelina monodactyla | reverse complement strand
TTAAATTAAAAATATAAAAAAAAAAATTCTTATTCATAATATAAATCTAAATAAATAAATCTTAAAATTATTTATTTGAAAAAAATAATAAAAAATTGAATATTTTTTTAAAATTTTGTATATTCCCTGACCTCTTAACAATTCTCTTCAACCTAAATCAATATTTTTTATTAATATTAATCCTAAATTTAAATTTATAAAATTTAAACCATAAGTAGATAAATTTGGTATAAATCATATTAGACATAAAAATATTCTTATTTTATAAGTTTTTAAAAATTTATTTATAGAATAAATTCTTATTATTCTTACTAAATAACCCATAAATATCCCTAAAAAAATAACTAAAATTACTATTATTTTTATTCTAAAAGATAAGTAAATTAAATAAGTATAAGGAAAAATTATTCAAGATAAAAATCTTCCTGTAATTACTCTTATAAATAATATTAATATTATTCTTTTTAATATAACTCAATCTTCATCATATAAATTAAAAACAGACATTAAATTAAAATCCATAATTATTAAATATATCATTAAACGAAAAGTGTAAAATATTGTTAATCCAGTTGATAAATAATATAATAAATAAATTACAAAATTTAATCTTCTCATTCTAACTAATTCTAAAATTAAATCCTTTGAATAAAATCCAGCTAAAAAAGGAATTCCACATAAAGCTAAATTTGAAATATTAAAACATAAGGAAGTTATTGGAATAAAATTAACAATTCCCCCTATAAATCGAATATCTTGAATATCTATTATTAAATGAATAATTATTCCTGCACATAAAAATAATAGAGCTTTAAATATAGCATGAGTTAATAAATGAAAAAAAGCTAAATCTCTTATTCCTATTCTTAAAATTCTCATTATTAATCCTAATTGTCTTAATGTAGATAAAGCAATAATTTTTTTTAAATCAAATTCATAATTAGCAGAAATTCCAGCTATAAATATTGTTAACCCTGAAATTAATAATAAAATTTTAATAAATTCAGTACTTATTAATAAAATATTAAATCGAATCAATAAATAAACTCCAGCTGTTACTAAAGTTGAAGAATGAACTAAAGCTGAAACAGGAGTAGGAGCTGCTATTGCCGCAGGTAACCAAGAACTAAAAGGAATCTGAGCACTTTTAGTTATAGCAGCAAAAATAACTATTAAACTAATTATTTTTATATAATAATCATTAAATAAAAATTCTAAATAAAAAATATAATTTCATCTTCCATAATTTATTATTCAAGCAATTACTATTAAAATACAAACATCCCCAATACGATTAGATAAAGCAGTTAATATACCAGCATTAAATGATTTAATATTTTGATAATAAATTACTAAACAATAAGAAACTAAACCTAAACCATCTCACCCTAAAAAAATTCTTACTATATTTGGGCTAATAATTAATAAAATTATAGAAAAAACAAATAATAAAACTAAAATTAAAAACCGTTTATAATTTAATTCAGATCTTATATATCTTTTTCTATAATAAATAACTACAGAAGAAATTAAAGAAACAAATATTATAAATAATAAAGATATTCAATCTAATAAAATTGATATCAAAATTCTTATTGAATTAAAAGAAACTACTTCTCACTCTAATATTAAAATTAAATTATTTATTTGAAAATAAATTATAAAAAAAAAATTTATTATTATAAATAAAAATAAAAAAAAGAAAGAAATATAATACATTGAAAAATTATTTAATTTTATAATTTAAAATGAAATTATTCATATTTTTGACTCCACAAATCAATATTTTTATTAAATTATTTAAATTAAATTCAAATTATAAAAAAATCAATTTTTAAAATAATTATATTTAAGGGAATTCAATGTAAAATTAAAATTAAATATTCTCGAGAAGTTCCTATATAAAATCTATAATTTCCTAAATAAAATTTTCCATGTTGACTAAAAGAAAATAAATATAAACTATAAACAGCTCTAAAAAAGGAAGTTAATATTAAAATTGATATTAAAATTCATGATCATCTAATTAATCTATTAATTAATCTAATTTCCCCTATTAAATTTAAAGAGGGGGGAGCTGCTATATTAGATCTTAAAAATAAAAATCACCATATTCTTAAAGAAGGTATAAAATTTATTATCCCCTTATTAATAAATAAACTTCGACTATGTAAACGTTCATAATTTATGTTAGCTAAACAAAATATTCCGGATGAACATAATCCATGACCAATTATTATTAAATATGAACCTATAAAACCTCAATAATTTATAGTTATGATACCCCCAATTACTAAGCCCATATGAGAGACTGAGGAGTAAGCAATCAAAGACTTTATATCAATTTGACATAAACATTTTAATCTAATATAAACCCCCCCAATTATTCTAATAATAATTCAAATATTGCCAAATTTTATATTTATTTTTTGAAAAATTACTAAAATTCGTAATAATCCATAACCCCCTAATTTTAATATAATTCCAGCTAAAATCATTGAACCTGAAACAGGTGCCTCTACATGAGCTTTTGGAAGTCATAAATGAACAAAATACATAGGTATTTTAACTAAAAAAGCTAAAATTATTGATAAATAAATTAAAAAATAATTTAAATCATAAAATTTTAAAAAATAAATTATTAAACTATTTATTTTATTATAAATATAAAAAATTCCTACTAATATTGGTAAAGAAGCAAATAAAGTATAAAATAATAAATATAATCTAGCTTGAATTCGTTCAGGTTGATACCCTCATCCTATAATTAAAATTAAAGTAGGAATTAATCTAGACTCAAAAAATAAATAAAATAAAAATAAATTTGTAACAGAAAAAGTTAAAAATTAATATTATTAATAAAATTAAAATATTTAATAAAAAAAAATTATCATAAAATTTTTCTTGATTTAATTTTTGACTAGATATAATTATAAGCCCACAAATTCAAATTCTTAGTAAAATTAAACCATAAGAAATAATATCGATAGAAAAATAATAACTTATATTTTCTAAATAAATTTAAATTTCTTGTTAAATAAATAAATAAAATTATTATTAAAAATAATATTATTTGAACCAATCAAAATATTTTTTGTTTTAAAACATAAAGGAATTATAAATAATAACATTAAAATAAATTTTATCATAAATTTATAAAATATTAAAACTAAAAAAAAAATCATTACCATGAGATCGAATTATAGAGACCAAAATTGATAAACCTAAAGCTCCTTCACAAACTGAAAAAACTAAAAATAATATTAATATATATATATCATACTCAATAAAAATTAAATATAAACTTATAAAAAAAAAAATTCTTAAAACAATAAATTCAATTCTTAATAAAACAATTAATAAATGTTTATGTTTAGAAACAAAAAATCATATTACCTACTATATATATCACTATTATAATCAAAAATATATTTAAAAATATTATCATAAATTGTTTTTATAGTTTAAAAAAAACATTGGTCTTGTAAACCAAAATTAAGAATATTCTTTTAAAACTTCAAAGAAAAAGAATTATCTCTATCAATAATCTCCAAAATTATTATTTTTTTTAAACTATTCTTTGAGATAAAATTTTTTATTTATTCAATTTTAATATTAATTTCTATTTTTATATTATTTTTAAATCATCCCTTAGCTATAGGATTAACAATTTTATTACAAACCTTATTATTATGTTTAACTTTAGGAATATTAATAAAAACTTATTGATTTTCTTATATTTTATTTTTAACCTTTTTAGGGGGATTACTAGTTTTATTTATTTATGTCTCAAGTATTGCTTCTAATGAATTATTTAAACCTTCAATAAATTTAAATATTTTATTTTTAATTATTTTAATAATAAATATAACTTTTATTTTTTTTATAAAAAATAATATAAATTGAATAAATTTTTATTTAAATAATGAAATAATAAATTTTAAAGAAATAATATTTTTTAATAATGAAAATAAATTTAGATTAAGTAAACTTTATAATTCACAAACTTTTATTCTTATAATTATATTAATTATTTATTTATTTATTACTTTAATTGTAGTAGTTAAAATTACTAACATTTTTTATGGTTCATTACGCAGATCTTTTTAAAATATCAATGATAAACAAATTTATTGCTTTACGAAAGACTCATCCAATTTTAAAAATTATTAATGGATCTTTAATTGATTTACCTTCTCCTTCTAATATTTCAATTTGATGAAACTTTGGATCTTTATTAGCTTTATGTTTAATAATTCAAATTTTAACTGGATTATTTTTAACTATATATTATTCTGCAAATATTGAATTAGCTTTTTATAGAGTAAATTACATTTGTCGAAATGTAAATTATGGATGATTAATTCGCACTTTACATGCAAATGGAGCTTCTTTTTTTTTTATTTGTATTTATATCCATATCGGACGTGGAATTTATTATGAATCATTTAATTTAAAATTTACTTGAATAATTGGGGTAATTATCTTATTTTTATTAATAGGAACAGCTTTTATAGGTTATGTTTTACCTTGAGGTCAAATATCTTTTTGAGGGGCTACTGTAATTACAAATTTATTGTCAGCAATTCCTTACTTAGGAACTTCATTAGTAAATTGAATTTGAGGAGGATTTGCAGTAGATAATGCAACTTTAACTCGATTTTATACTTTTCATTTTCTTTTACCTTTTATTATTGCAATAATAACAATAATTCATTTATTATTTTTACATCAAACAGGTTCAAATAATCCTTTAGGAATTAATAGAAATTTAGATAAAATTCCCTTTCACCCTTTTTTTACATATAAAGATTTAATTGGATTTTTATTACTTTTATTTACATTAATTAGTCTAACTTTAATTAACCCTTATTTATTAGGAGACCCCGATAATTTTATCCCAGCAAACCCTTTAGTGACTCCAATTCATATTCAACCTGAATGATATTTTTTATTTGCCTATGCAATTTTACGATCAATTCCTAATAAACTAGGAGGAGTAATTGCCTTAGTTATATCAATTTTAATTTTAATTATTTTACCTTTCACTTTTGATAAAAAAATTCAAGGAATTCAATTTTATCCAATCAATCAAATTTTATTTTGAATTATAGTATCTACAATTATTTTATTAACTTGAATTGGAATACGACCAGTTGAAGAACCTTTTGTAATTACAGGTCAAATTTTAACAATTATTTATTTTCTTTATTATATTTTAAATCCAATAATTAATAAATTTTGAGATAATTTAATTTTTAATTAATTAATGAGCTTGTGTAAAAGTATTTGTTTTGAAAACTTAAGAAAGAATTAAAATTCTATAATTTATACTAATAAAATATTATTTATAAATAAATTTTTATACCAATAAAAAAAATTATAAAATTTAAAGAAACAGGTAAATATCTTTTTCAAGCTAAATATATTAATTTATCATAACGATATCGAGGTAAAGTACCACGAACTCAAATAAAAAAAAAAGAAATTATGCTTAATTTTAAATAAAAAAATAAACTTATATTATACCCCCCTAAATAAATTAAAATTATTAATATTCTTATAAATAAAATTCTTGAATATTCCGCTATAAAAATTAAAGCAAATCCTCCTCTTCTATATTCTACATTAAATCCTGAAACTAACTCTCTCTCCCCTTCTGAAAAATCAAATGGAGTACGATTAGTTTCAGCCAATAATGAAGATATAAATATTATTATTAAAGGTAATATAAATAAACCTATTCAAATAAAATTTTGAAATTCATGAAATTGTTTTATATTTAAATCTATAATTATAATAAAACTAGAAATTATAATTAAAGCTATACTAACTTCATAAGAAATTGTTTGAGCAACTGAACGTAACCCCCCTAAAAGAGCATAATTTGAATTAGAAGATCAACCTGAAACTATTACAGTATAAACCCCCACACTTGTAATACATAAAAAATATAGTATTCCTAAATTAAAATTTAAAAAATTAAAATAATAAGGAATTATTATTCAAATTATTAAAGAAAGAAGTATGCCTAAAATAGGTGAAAAATAATAACTAATATAATTTGAATTTAAAGGATAAGTAGTTTCTTTAACCAATAATTTAATAGCATCTGAAAAAGGTTGTAAAATACCTATAAAACCTAATTTATTAGGTCCTTTTCGAATTTGAATATAACCTAAAACTTTACGTTCTAATAAAGTTAAAAAAGCAACCCCAATTAAAACCCCCAATTACTAAAATAATTCCCCCTAAATAAATTATTAATAAATCTTTTAATATCATTGTACTATTTATATATTGTATTAAATTTTATATATTAATGAATTCTAAAATCATCACATTTTTTCTGCCAAAATAGCTAGAAATTTAATTATTTTTATTCAAAAAATTAAATTATTTAAAATATTTGATCCTTTCGTACTAAAATATTTTATATATTTAAAGATAGAAACCAACCTGGCTTACACCGGTTTGAACTCAGATCATGTAAGATTTTAATGATCGAACAGATCAAAATTTTAAATTTTTGCATTTAAATTTTATCTTAATCCAACATCGAGGTCGCAAACTTTTATTCTTATTTGAACTAAAAATAAAAATTACGCTGTTATCCCTAAGGTAATTTTTTCTTTTAATCAAAATTTTTGGATCACTTTCTCATTTATTAATGTAAATTTTTAAAAAAAGTTTTATTTATTTTTTTATCACCCCAATAAAATAATATTATTACATTTTTATTTAAAAATATATAAAAAATATAAAATAATAATATTATAAAACTCTATAGGGTCTTCTCGTCTTTTAAATAAATTTTAACTTTTTAATTAAAAAATTAATTTCAATAAATTATAAAGAGACAGTTTATATTTCGTCTAATCGTTCATACAAGTCACCAATTAAGAGACTAATGATTATGCTACCTTTGTACAGTCAAATTACTGCAGCCCTTTAATTAATATCAGTGGGCAGATTGGACTTTAAATTATTTTCAAAAAGACATGTTTTTGATAAACAGGCGAATATAAATTTTTGCCGAATTAATTTTTATAATTTATTCTTAAAAAAATTTTTATTTTAATTTATATACTAATTTTATCATTATAACTATTTTTATTTTATTTTAAAAAATTTTTTAATAAATAATTAAAAAAAAAAAAATTTTATTTTTAAATAAAATTATTTATAAAAAATTAAAATTTTTAAACAATATAAATTTTAAAATTTTTATTTATTTTATTAAAATTTTATAATTTTTTATTTTAAAGCTTATCCCTTAAAATATTTAAATTTATTTTTAAATAATTAGTTAATTAATTATTTAAAAAAAAAATAAATTTTAAAATTTAATTTTTTTCTTAAAAAACTAGATATATTTAAAATCGATTAACGTTTCATTTCCAATTAATTATTTAAAATATTTTTGCAACAATAAATTTTTTAATTAATTTTCTCTTTTAAATTCGAGAAATTTTACCCATAAAATTTTTTTTAATAAACTCTGATACACAAGATACAATAAATAAAATTTACTTTTAAATGAATTTTTTTTTCATATATTTCAAATTTATTTTACAATACTTTAATACACTATAAATAAAAAAATTTTTTCTTTATTAATACTTAAACCCCCTTTAAGTTTTAATTGAAAATTATTTTTATTATATTTTTTTTTTAATTTATCCCCTCAAATTAATTATTTTAATAATATCCTTTCAATGTAAATGAAAAACTTTTTTCAAGCTCTAATTTGATCTTTCTAGAAACACTTTCCAGTACTTCTACTTTGTTACGACTTATTCCAATTTATAAATGAAAGCGACGGGCAATATGTACATATTTTAATTAAAAATCATTTTAATAAAATAAATAAAATTACATTTAAATCCACTTTCAAATTATTTTTCATATAAATTTCCATTTAAATAATTTTATTGTAATCCATTATATTCTTAATTATAATCTGCATCTTGATCTGATTTAATTTTTTATAAAAATTTTTAAATATTATTTTTATTTTAAAATATTTTTTTAACAACGATATACAAAATTTTAAATTAAGTAAATTTATTCGTGGATTATCAATTAATAAACAGATTCCTCTAAATTAACTAAAATACCGCCAAATTATTTAAGTTTAAATAAATAATTATCTACTATTTTAATATTTAAAAATTTATTTTTTATAATAGGGTATCTAATCCTAGTTTATTTAAAAAATTTATTAATTCATAACTAATATTAATTTTTATTTAAATTAAAATTTCACTTAATAATTCAAAATTTAAATTAAAAATAAATTATTTATTAATATTAAAAAATTTTAATTTAATTTTTTGAATAACCGCAACTGCTGGCACAAAATTTGTTAATTATTTAAAATATTACTAAATCTTAATTTCTTAAATATTTAAAATTAATTACTACATAATTTAATAATTATTATTAAAATAATTAATATTTCATTTTAAAATTTGTATGTAAAATAAATTTATAATAAAATACATAAACCATAAAAAATTTATTTATTAGTAACTTTTTTCACATAGAATTTTTTTTTTTTTTTTTTATACATTTAAACATTTAATAATTAATATAATAATTAATAAATTAAATTTTTAATATATATATATATTATATTAAATATTTATTAATCAATTAAATAATATTAAAATAATTAATATAAATTATTAAACAATGAATAATTTCTTTTTTTTTTTTCTCTAATATGACTATAAATACAAATTCACTAATAAACCTATATAGATAAGTTAAATTACATCTAATTTATATTATTAATATTAATATATTCTTTTTTTAATATATATATATTATTAAATATAGATTAAAGATTTAATATTAATATTAATTTATCATTAAACCATTCTTAATAAATTTTATATAAATAAAAAAAAATTAAAAATAAGCTAAACGAAGCTTTTGGGTTCATACCCCAAATATAAAGGATAAACCTTTTTTTTAAATAATTAATTTAATAAAGTGCCTGATTAAAAGGATTATTCTGATAGGATAAATAATGTAATTATTTTACCTTTATTATATTTTATAGAATTAAACTATACCTAACAAAATCAAAATTTATTGTGCATCATACACTAAAATATATTTTTAATTTTCCCCACCCCCACAAAGTTAAATTTAAAATTTAATTTGAGAAATTTCTTATTTTATATGTATTTTAATTTAAATTCAAGTAAATTTTTTTTTTTATTTGTATTAATTTTTAGAACTTTAGTTACTATTTCAAGTAATTCCTGATTTGGATGTTGAATTGGTTTAGAAATTAATTTACTTAGATTTATTCCTTTAATTTCTAACTCTAAAAATATACTAACTAATGAAGCATCTTTAAAATATTTTTTAATTCAATCAATTGCTTCAATTAATTTTTTGTTTTTTATTTTATTAAAAATAATTATATTACTAAATTTTAAAAATGAAGTATATCTAGCAATTTTAATTAATTCATCTTTATTAATAAAAATAGGTTCTTTTCCTTTTCACTTTTGATTTCCTAATATTATTGAAGGAATATCATGAATAAATTGTTTTATTTTAATAACTTGACAAAAAATTTCCCCTATAATTCTTTTATCTTATTATTTTAATAAAAATTTTTTATTACTCTGTGTAATTATAAATAGATTAATTGGAGCAATTGGAGGGTTTAATCAAACATCTTTACGAAAATTATTGGCTTTTTCCTCTATTAATAATTTGAGATGAATAATTTTATCTATTTTAATTAGAGAATCATTATGAATTTTATATATGACAGTTTATATATTTTTAATTTTTATTATATGTTTAATATTTTATTTACTTAATGTATTATTTATTAATCAAATATTTATTTTAAATTTAAATTATTTTACAAAAATTATTATTTCTATTAATTTTTTATCTTTAGGGGGGTTACCTCCTTTTTTAGGATTTCTTCCTAAATGAATAATAATTAATTATTTAATTATTAACAATTTATATTTTTTAACTTTTTTATTAATTATATGCAGATTAATTATATTATTTTTTTATATTCGAATTTTATTTTCAAGTTTATTATTTAATTATTTAAAACTAAAATGATTTAAAAATTTTATTAAAAATAAATGATTTAATTTTATTAATTTATTAAGAATAATTTCAATTATAGGTTTAATTTTTAGAACTTTAATTTTTTTTTAAGGTTTTAAGTTAATCTAAACTAATAATCTTCAAAATTATTTATAAAGAAATTATTCTTTAAGCCTTAATAAAAATTTTATTTCTTAAAATTTGCAATTTTATATCTTAAATAGAATATAAGGCTTTAATAAAAGAGACATATTCTCGTTAATAAATTTACAATTTACCGCTTAAACTCAGCCATTTTATTAGCGAAAATGACTCTTTTCTACTAACCATAAAGATATTGGAACATTATATTTTATTTTTGGAATTTGAGCTGGAATAGTGGGAACTTCTTTAAGACTATTAATTCGAGCAGAATTAGGTAACCCAGGTTCTTTAATTGGTGATGATCAAATTTATAATACTATTGTAACAGCTCATGCTTTTATTATAATTTTTTTTATAGTTATACCTATCATAATTGGAGGGTTTGGAAATTGACTTGTTCCTCTAATATTAGGAGCTCCTGATATAGCTTTCCCCCGTATAAATAATATAAGATTTTGACTTTTACCCCCCTCAATTACTTTACTAATTTCAAGAAGTATCGTAGAAAATGGAGCCGGAACAGGATGAACAGTTTACCCCCCTCTTTCCTCTAATATCGCTCATAGAGGAGCATCAGTTGATTTAGCTATTTTTTCTTTACACTTAGCTGGAATTTCATCAATTTTAGGAGCAATCAATTTTATTACTACTATTATTAATATAAAATTAAGTAATTTAATATTTGATCAACTACCTTTATTTGTGTGAGCAGTAGGAATTACAGCTCTTCTTCTTCTTTTATCCTTACCAGTATTAGCAGGAGCTATTACTATACTTTTAACTGATCGTAATTTAAATACATCATTTTTTGACCCCGCAGGAGGAGGAGATCCAATTCTTTATCAACATTTATTTTGATTTTTTGGGCACCCTGAAGTATATATTTTAATTTTACCAGGATTTGGTGTAATTTCTCATATTATTTCTCAAGAAAGAGGAAAAAAAGAAACATTTGGGGTATTAGGAATAATTTATGCTATAATAGCAATTGGATTTTTAGGATTTGTAGTGTGAGCTCATCATATATTTACTGTTGGAATAGATATTGATACTCGAGCTTATTTTACATCTGCTACTATAATTATTGCTGTACCAACAGGTATTAAAATTTTTAGATGATTAGCTACTATTCATGGAACACAAATTAATTACAGACCCTCTATTTTATGAAGACTAGGATTTGTATTTTTATTTACTGTTGGTGGGTTAACAGGAGTAATTTTAGCTAATTCATCAATCGATATTACTCTTCATGATACATATTATGTTGTAGCTCATTTTCATTATGTTTTATCTATAGGAGCTGTATTTGCTATTATAGGAGGATTTATTCATTGATATCCTTTATTTACTGGATTAAATTTAAATTCATATTTATTAAAAATTCAATTTTTTTCTATATTTTTTGGGGTAAATTTAACTTTTTTTCCTCAACATTTTTTAGGACTTGCTGGAATACCTCGACGTTACTCTGATTACCCCGATTCCTATATCTCATGAAATATTGTATCTTCTTTAGGATCTTATATTTCATTTTTATCTACTATAATATTAATAATTATTATTTGAGAGTCTATAATTTCTCAACGATTAACTTTATTCCCTCTAAATTTAACATCATCTATCGAATGATACCAAAAATATCCTCCAAGAGAACATTCATATAATGAACTCCCTATTTTAAGAAATTTCTAATATGGCAGATTATATGTAATGGATTTAAACCCCATAAATAAAGGATCATCCTTTTTTTAGAAATGGCCACATGATCTAATTTAAATTTACAAAATGGAGCTTCTCCTTTAATAGAACAAATTATTTTTTTTCATGATCACACCTTAATAATTTTATTAATAATTATTATTTTAGTAGGATATTTAATAGTAAATTTATTTTTTAATAAATTTATTAATCGATTTTTATTAGAAGGTCAAATAATTGAATTAATTTGAACTATTTTACCAGCAATTACTTTAATTTTTATTGCTTTTCCTTCATTACGTTTATTATATTTATTAGATGAACTTAATAACCCAATTATTACTTTAAAATCAATTGGACATCAATGATACTGAAGTTATGAATACTCAGATTTTAAAAATATTGAATTTGACTCTTATATAATTCCTTTAAATGAAATAAACCCAAGAAATTTTCGATTATTAGATGTAGATAATCGAATTGTTTTACCTATAAATAATCAAATTCGAATTATAGTAACTGCTTCAGATGTAATTCACTCTTGAACAATTCCATCATTAGGAGTAAAAGTTGATGCTAACCCTGGTCGATTAAATCAAACTAGATTTTTTATTAACCGGCCAGGAATTTATTATGGTCAATGCTCAGAAATTTGTGGGGCAAATCATAGTTTTATACCTATTGTAATTGAAAGAATTTCAATTAAAAATTTCATCAAATGAATTAACAATTATTCTTCATTAGATGACTGAAAGCAAGTACTGGTCTCTTAAACCATTTTATAGTAAATTAGCAAATACTTCTAATGAAAGAATTAGTTAATTTATAACATAAATATGTCAAATTTAAATTATTATAGAATATAATATTCTTTTATTCCTCAAATAATACCTATTAATTGAATTTTTCTATTTATATTTTCTATTATTATTTTTATTATATTTAATATTATAAATTATTATATTTTTTCTATTAAAATTAATGTCTCTAAATTTAAAAGTATAAAAAATAACAAAAATTTAATCTGAAAATGATAACAAATTTATTTTCAATTTTTGACCCCTCAACTAATATTTTTAATTTATCTATTAACTGATTAAGAACTTTAATTGGGTTGATATTTTTACCTTTCACTTTTTGATTAATTCCAAGACGATTTTTTTTTTTATGAAATTTAATTCTTAATAAACTTCATAATGAATTTAAAATTCTTCTTGGAAAAAATTCCTCTATAAATGGGGCTTCTTTTATTTTTATTTCATTATTTTCATTTATTTTATTTAATAATTTTTTAGGGTTATTTCCTTATATTTTTACTAGTACAAGTCACTTAACTTTATCATTATCAATTTCTTTACCTTTATGATTAACTTTTATATTATATGGTTGAATTAATAACTATAATCACATATTTGCACATATAATTCCCCAAGGAACTCCTTCAATTCTAATACCCTTTATAGTTTTAATTGAATCAATTAGAAATATTATTCGACCAGGAACTTTAGCTGTACGATTGACAGCTAATATAATTGCAGGACATTTATTACTAACTCTTTTAAGAAGAACAGGACCAAGATTCCCTAATTATTTATTATTTATTTTAATTTTTATCCAAATTTTATTATTAATCTTAGAATCAGCAGTTGCGGTTATTCAATCATATGTTATTTCTATTTTAAGAACTCTTTACTCTTCAGAAGTTAATTAAATTTATGATAAATCACAATCACCCATTTCATTTAGTAGATTATAGCCCTTGACCGTTAACTGGAGCAATTGGTACAATAACTTTAGTAACAGGAATAGTAAAATGATTTCATAATTATGAAATAAATTTATTAATTTTAGGATATTTAATTGTAATTTTAACTATATTTCAATGATGACGAGACGTATGTCGTGAGGGTACTCTTCAAGGTAAACACACATTACTTGTTTGTAAAGGACTTCGATGAGGAATAATTTTATTTATTATTTCAGAAATTTTTTTTTTTTTATCATTTTTTTGAGCTTTTTTTCATAGAAGTTTATCCCCTAATATTGAAATTGGAATAATATGACCCCCCTCTAATATTCAAGCTTTTAACCCCTTTCAAATTCCCTTATTAAATACTATTATTTTAATTTCTTCAGGAGTAACAGTTACTTGAGCTCATCATGCACTAATAGAAAATAACTACAATCAAATAACTCAAGGAATTTTTTTAACAGTTATTCTAGGAATTTATTTTTCCATACTTCAAGCTTATGAATATATTGAAGCTCCTTTTACTATTGCAGATAGAATTTATGGTTCAACATTTTTTATAGCAACAGGATTCCATGGACTTCATGTTTTAATCGGAACTATGTTTTTATTAATTTGTTTAATTCGACATTTAAAAAATCACTTCTCGAGAAATCATCATTTTGGATTTGAGGCAGCAGCTTGATACTGACATTTTGTTGATGTTGTTTGATTATTTCTATATATTTTTATTTACTGATGAGGTAATTAATTATTTATATAATATAAATAGTATATTTGATTTCCAATCAAAAAGTTTAATAATAAATTAATATAAATAATTATAATTTTAACTTTTTTATCTATTTTATTAATATTAATTAGAAATATTATTATATTTTTATCCATTTTAATTTCAAAAAAATCATTTATAGATCGAGAAAAATGTTCCCCCTTTGAATGTGGATTTGACCCCAAATCTTCAGCTCGAATTCCTTTTTCTTTACATTTTTTTTTAATTACTGTTATTTTTTTAATTTTTGATGTAGAAATTGCTTTAATTATTCCAATAATTTATTGTTATAAAATAACTAACTTTATAATTTGAACAATAGTAAGATTTTTTTTTTTAATTATTTTATTAATTGGATTATTTCATGAATGAAATCAAAATATACTTAATTGAACTAATTAACTCAGGAATATAGTTTAAAATAAACATTTGATTTGCATTCAAAAATTATTGATTAATTCAATTTTTCTTGAATAAGAAGCAATTTTGCATTTAATTTCGACTTAAAAGAAAGAGTTAATTATTTACTCCTTATTCTTAATTGAAACCAAATTAGAGGTATATCACTGTTAATGATAAAATTGAATTATTATTCCAATTAGAAATATAATTATTAAAATTAAGCTGCTAACTTAATTTTTAGTGGTTAAATTCCATTAATATTTCTTTTTATATAGTTTAAAAAAAACTTTACATTTTCATTGTAAAAATAAAATATTTAATTTTTATAAAATTATTTAAAGATTAAAATAATCTCCTTAATATCTTCAATATTATACTCTTTATAAGCTATTTAAA
>CAKAJY010000004.1:35000-40000 GCA_916618145.1 Emmelina monodactyla | reverse complement strand
AGGTTAGGTTAGGTTAGGTTAGGTTAGGTTAGGTTAGGTTAGGTTAGGTTAGGTTAGGTTAGGTTAGGTTAGGTTAGGTTAGGTTAGGTTAGGTTAGGTTAGGTTAGGTTAGGTTAGGTTAGGTTAGGTTAGGTTAGGTTAGGTTAGGTTAGGTTAGGTTAGGTTAGGTTAGGTTAGGTTAGGTTAGGTTAGGTTAGGTTAGGTTAGGTTAGGTTAGGTTAGGTTAGGTTAGGTTAGGTTAGGTTAGGTTAGGTTAGGTTAGGTTAGGTTAGGTTAGGTTAGGTTAGGTTAGGTTAGGTTAGGTTAGGTTAGGTTAGGTTAGGTTAGGTTAGGTTAGGTTAGGTTAGGTTAGGTTAGGTTAGGTTAGGTTAGGTTAGGTTAGGTTAGGTTAGGTTAGGTTAGGTTAGGTTAGGTTAGGTTAGGTTAGGTTAGGTTAGGTTAGGTTAGGTTAGGTTAGGTTAGGTTAGGTTAGGTTAGGTTAGGTTAGGTTAGGTTAGGTTAGGTTAGGTTAGGTTAGGTTAGGTTAGGTTAGGTTAGGTTAGGTTAGGTTAGGTTAGGTTAGGTTAGGTTAGGTTAGGTTAGGTTAGGTTAGGTTAGGTTAGGTTAGGTTAGGTTAGGTTAGGTTAGGTTAGGTTAGGTTAGGTTAGGTTAGGTTAGGTTAGGTTAGGTTAGGTTAGGTTAGGTTAGGTTAGGTTAGGTTAGGTTAGGTTAGGTTAGGTTAGGTTAGGTTAGGTTAGGTTAGGTTAGGTTAGGTTAGGTTAGGTTAGGTTAGGTTAGGTTAGGTTAGGTTAGGTTAGGTTAGGTTAGGTTAGGTTAGGTTAGGTTAGGTTAGGTTAGGTTAGGTTAGGTTAGGTTAGGTTAGGTTAGGTTAGGTTAGGTTAGGTTAGGTTAGGTTAGGTTAGGTTAGGTTAGGTTAGGTTAGGTTAGGTTAGGTTAGGTTAGGTTAGGTTAGGTTAGGTTAGGTTAGGTTAGGTTAGGTTAGGTTAGGTTAGGTTAGGTTAGGTTAGGTTAGGTTAGGTTAGGTTAGGTTAGGTTAGGTTAGGTTAGGTTAGGTTAGGTTAGGTTAGGTTAGGTTAGGTTAGGTTAGGTTAGGTTAGGTTAGGTTAGGTTAGGTTAGGTTAGGTTAGGTTAGGTTAGGTTAGGTTAGGTTAGGTTAGGTTAGGTTAGGTTAGGTTAGGTTAGGTTAGGTTAGGTTAGGTTAGGTTAGGTTAGGTTAGGTTAGGTTAGGTTAGGTTAGGTTAGGTTAGGTTAGGTTAGGTTAGGTTAGGTTAGGTTAGGTTAGGTTAGGTTAGGTTAGGTTAGGTTAGGTTAGGTTAGGTTAGGTTAGGTTAGGTTAGGTTAGGTTAGGTTAGGTTAGGTTAGGTTAGGTTAGGTTAGGTTAGGTTAGGTTAGGTTAGGTTAGGTTAGGTTAGGTTAGGTTAGGTTAGGTTAGGTTAGGTTAGGTTAGGTTAGGTTAGGTTAGGTTAGGTTAGGTTAGGTTAGGTTAGGTTAGGTTAGGTTAGGTTAGGTTAGGTTAGGTTAGGTTAGGTTAGGTTAGGTTAGGTTAGGTTAGGTTAGGTTAGGTTAGGTTAGGTTAGGTTAGGTTAGGTTAGGTTAGGTTAGGTTAGGTTAGGTTAGGTTAGGTTAGGTTAGGTTAGGTTAGGTTAGGTTAGGTTAGGTTAGGTTAGGTTAGGTTAGGTTAGGTTAGGTTAGGTTAGGTTAGGTTAGGTTAGGTTAGGTTAGGTTAGGTTAGGTTAGGTTAGGTTAGGTTAGGTTAGGTTAGGTTAGGTTAGGTTAGGTTAGGTTAGGTTAGGTTAGGTTAGGTTAGGTTAGGTTAGGTTAGGTTAGGTTAGGTTAGGTTAGGTTAGGTTAGGTTAGGTTAGGTTAGGTTAGGTTAGGTTAGGTTAGGTTAGGTTAGGTTAGGTTAGGTTAGGTTAGGTTAGGTTAGGTTAGGTTAGGTTAGGTTAGGTTAGGTTAGGTTAGGTTAGGTTAGGTTAGGTTAGGTTAGGTTAGGTTAGGTTAGGTTAGGTTAGGTTAGGTTAGGTTAGGTTAGGTTAGGTTAGGTTAGGTTAGGTTAGGTTAGGTTAGGTTAGGTTAGGTTAGGTTAGGTTAGGTTAGGTTAGGTTAGGTTAGGTTAGGTTAGGTTAGGTTAGGTTAGGTTAGGTTAGGTTAGGTTAGGTTAGGTTAGGTTAGGTTAGGTTAGGTTAGGTTAGGTTAGGTTAGGTTAGGTTAGGTTAGGTTAGGTTAGGTTAGGTTAGGTTAGGTTAGGTTAGGTTAGGTTAGGTTAGGTTAGGTTAGGTTAGGTTAGGTTAGGTTAGGTTAGGTTAGGTTAGGTTAGGTTAGGTTAGGTTAGGTTAGGTTAGGTTAGGTTAGGTTAGGTTAGGTTAGGTTAGGTTAGGTTAGGTTAGGTTAGGTTAGGTTAGGTTAGGTTAGGTTAGGTTAGGTTAGGTTAGGTTAGGTTAGGTTAGGTTAGGTTAGGTTAGGTTAGGTTAGGTTAGGTTAGGTTAGGTTAGGTTAGGTTAGGTTAGGTTAGGTTAGGTTAGGTTAGGTTAGGTTAGGTTAGGTTAGGTTAGGTTAGGTTAGGTTAGGTTAGGTTAGGTTAGGTTAGGTTAGGTTAGGTTAGGTTAGGTTAGGTTAGGTTAGGTTAGGTTAGGTTAGGTTAGGTTAGGTTAGGTTAGGTTAGGTTAGGTTAGGTTAGGTTAGGTTAGGTTAGGTTAGGTTAGGTTAGGTTAGGTTAGGTTAGGTTAGGTTAGGTTAGGTTAGGTTAGGTTAGGTTAGGTTAGGTTAGGTTAGGTTAGGTTAGGTTAGGTTAGGTTAGGTTAGGTTAGGTTAGGTTAGGTTAGGTTAGGTTAGGTTAGGTTAGGTTAGGTTAGGTTAGGTTAGGTTAGGTTAGGTTAGGTTAGGTTAGGTTAGGTTAGGTTAGGTTAGGTTAGGTTAGGTTAGGTTAGGTTAGGTTAGGTTAGGTTAGGTTAGGTTAGGTTAGGTTAGGTTAGGTTAGGTTAGGTTAGGTTAGGTTAGGTTAGGTTAGGTTAGGTTAGGTTAGGTTAGGTTAGGTTAGGTTAGGTTAGGTTAGGTTAGGTTAGGTTAGGTTAGGTTAGGTTAGGTTAGGTTAGGTTAGGTTAGGTTAGGTTAGGTTAGGTTAGGTTAGGTTAGGTTAGGTTAGGTTAGGTTAGGTTAGGTTAGGTTAGGTTAGGTTAGGTTAGGTTAGGTTAGGTTAGGTTAGGTTAGGTTAGGTTAGGTTAGGTTAGGTTAGGTTAGGTTAGGTTAGGTTAGGTTAGGTTAGGTTAGGTTAGGTTAGGTTAGGTTAGGTTAGGTTAGGTTAGGTTAGGTTAGGTTAGGTTAGGTTAGGTTAGGTTAGGTTAGGTTAGGTTAGGTTAGGTTAGGTTAGGTTAGGTTAGGTTAGGTTAGGTTAGGTTAGGTTAGGTTAGGTTAGGTTAGGTTAGGTTAGGTTAGGTTAGGTTAGGTTAGGTTAGGTTAGGTTAGGTTAGGTTAGGTTAGGTTAGGTTAGGTTAGGTTAGGTTAGGTTAGGTTAGGTTAGGTTAGGTTAGGTTAGGTTAGGTTAGGTTAGGTTAGGTTAGGTTAGGTTAGGTTAGGTTAGGTTAGGTTAGGTTAGGTTAGGTTAGGTTAGGTTAGGTTAGGTTAGGTTAGGTTAGGTTAGGTTAGGTTAGGTTAGGTTAGGTTAGGTTAGGTTAGGTTAGGTTAGGTTAGGTTAGGTTAGGTTAGGTTAGGTTAGGTTAGGTTAGGTTAGGTTAGGTTAGGTTAGGTTAGGTTAGGTTAGGTTAGGTTAGGTTAGGTTAGGTTAGGTTAGGTTAGGTTAGGTTAGGTTAGGTTAGGTTAGGTTAGGTTAGGTTAGGTTAGGTTAGGTTAGGTTAGGTTAGGTTAGGTTAGGTTAGGTTAGATTAGGTTAGGTTAGGTTAGGTTAGGTTAGGTTAGGTTAGGTTAGGTTAGGTTAGGTTAGGTTAGGTTAGGTTAGGTTAGGTTAGGTTAGGTTAGGTTAGGTTAGGTTAGGTTAGGTTAGGTTAGGTTAGGTTAGGTTAGGTTAGGTTAGGTTAGGTTAGGTTAGGTTAGGTTAGGTTAGGTTAGGTTAGGTTAGGTTAGGTTAGGTTAGGTTAGGTTAGGTTAGGTTAGGTTAGGTTAGGTTAGGTTAGGTTAGGTTAGGTTAGGTTAGGTTAGGTTAGGTTAGGTTAGGTTAGGTTAGGTTAGGTTAGGTTAGGTTAGGTTAGGTTAGGTTAGGTTAGGTTAGGTTAGGTTAGGTTAGGTTAGGTTAGGTTAGGTTAGGTTAGGTTAGGTTAGGTTAGGTTAGGTTAGGTTAGGTTAGGTTAGGTTAGGTTAGGTTAGGTTAGGTTAGGTTAGGTTAGGTTAGGTTAGGTTAGGTTAGGTTAGGTTAGGTTAGGTTAGGTTAGGTTAGGTTAGGTTAGGTTAGGTTAGGTTAGGTTAGGTTAGGTTAGGTTAGGTCAGGTTAGGTTAGGTTAGGTTAGGTTAGGTTAGGTTAGGTTAGGTTAGGTTAGGTTAGGTTAGGTTAGGTTAGGTTAGGTTAGGTTAGGTTAGGTTAGGTTAGGTTAGGTTAGGTTAGGTTAGGTTAGGTTAGGTTAGGTTAGGTTAGGTTAGGTTAGGTTAGGTTAGGTTAGGTTAGGTTAGGTTAGGTTAGGTTAGGTTAGGTTAGGTTAGGTTAGGTTAGGTTAGGTTAGGTTAGGTTAGGTTAGGTTAGGTTAGGTTAGGTTAGGTTAGGTTAGGTTAGGTTAGGTTAGGTTAGGTTAGGTTAGGTTAGGTTAGGTTAGGTTAGGTTAGGTTAGGTTAGGTTAGGTTAGGTTAGGTTAGGTTAGGTTAGGTTAGGTTAGGTTAGGTTAGGTTAGGTTAGGTTAGGTTAGGTTAGGTTAGGTTAGGTTAGGTTAGGTTAGGTTAGGTTAGGTTAGGTTAGGTTAGGTTAGGTTAGGTTAGGTTAGGTTAGGTTAGGTTAGGTTAGGTTAGGTTAGATTAGGTTAGGTTAGGTTAGGTTAGGTTAGGTTAGGTTAGGTTAGGTT
>CAKAJY010000004.1:25000-30000 GCA_916618145.1 Emmelina monodactyla | reverse complement strand
ATCTCGCTGCGTACCGCCATGATAATATCGCGCTTTAGTGTCTCGCCAGAGTCAGTCGCTGCTTGTGGTGGGGGCGCTGATTGATTTGGGGGCTCGATGTTGTGTGGTAAGTCGCGTACGACGAATCGGATCTCCTCCGCTGCCGATATGATTCGCTTTTTGTTTACCGCTGTCACACTCCTCCCTTCAGTGACCGCAAAGATGATGTCGGCCGCCAGTTGGTCGAGGCTGGCCTTTACTTCAGCTAGGTTTCCAGTTTTTGCGGCACTGAGGGGGGTAGGGGAGTGAGTGTCCTCCGTTGGTGGAGCCGCTACGGGTTGTTTGCCGCCAGCAGCATCCTTTTTCGCATTTTTGGTCTTGCTACGTGTACCTCTAGGCGCTATGGGAGAGCGAGTGGGTGTGGGGGAAGGTGTCCTCGTCCTGTCAAGGTAGAGGCCTAAAAACGCCTCATCATCTGACTCCATTCTTGATTAAAACCTTCTTGGGTTAGGTTAGGTTAGGTTAGGTTAGGTTAGGTTAGGTTAGGTTAGGTTAGGTTAGGTTAGGTTAGGTTAGGTTAGGTTAGGTTAGGTTAGGTTAGGTTAGGTTAGGTTAGGTTAGGTTAGGTTAGGTTAGGTTAGGTTAGGTTAGGTTAGGTTAGGTTAGGTTAGGTTAGGTTAGGTTAGGTTAGGTTAGGTTAGGTTAGGTTAGGTTAGGTTAGGTTAGGTTAGGTTAGGTTAGGTTAGGTTAGGTTAGGTTAGGTTAGGTTAGGTTAGGTTAGGTTAGGTTAGGTTAGGTTAGGTTAGGTTAGGTTAGGTTAGGTTAGGTTAGGTTAGGTTAGGTTAGGTTAGGTTAGGTTAGGTTAGGTTAGGTTAGGTTAGGTTAGGTTAGGTTAGGTTAGGTTAGGTTAGGTTAGGTTAGGTTAGGTTAGGTTAGGTTAGGTTAGGTTAGGTTAGGTTAGGTTAGGTTAGGTTAGGTTAGGTTAGGTTAGGTTAGGTTAGGTTAGGTTAGGTTAGGTTAGGTTAGGTTAGGTTAGGTTAGGTTAGGTTAGGTTAGGTTAGGTTAGGTTAGGTTAGGTTAGGTTAGGTTAGGTTAGGTTAGGTTAGGTTAGGTTAGGTTAGGTTAGGTTAGGTTAGGTTAGGTTAGGTTAGGTTAGGTTAGGTTAGGTTAGGTTAGGTTAGGTTAGGTTAGCTTAGGTTAGGTTAGGTTAGGTTAGGTTAGGTTAGGTTAGGTTAGGTTAGGTTAGGTTAGGTTAGGTTAGGTTAGGTTAGGTTAGGTTAGGTTAGGTTAGGTTAGGTTAGGTTAGGTTAGGTTAGGTTAGGTTAGGTTAGGTTAGGTTAGGTTAGGTTAGGTTAGGTTAGGTTAGGTTAGGTTAGGTTAGGTTAGGTTAGGTTAGGTTAGGTTAGGTTAGGTTAGGTTAGGTTAGGTTAGGTTAGGTTAGGTTAGGTTAGGTTAGGTTAGGTTAGGTTAGGTTAGGTTAGGTTAGGTTAGGTTAGGTTAGGTTAGGTTAGGTTAGGTTAGGTTAGGTTAGGTTAGGTTAGGTTAGGTTAGGTTAGGTTAGGTTAGGTTAGGTTAGGTTAGGTTAGGTTAGGTTAGGTTAGGTTAGGTTAGGTTAGGTTAGGTTAGGTTAGGTTAGGTTAGGTTAGGTTAGGTTAGGTTAGGTTAGGTTAGGTTAGGTTAGGTTAGGTTAGGTTAGGTTAGGTTAGGTTAGGTTAGGTTAGGTTAGGTTAGGTTAGGTTAGGTTAGGTTAGGTTAGGTTAGGTTAGGTTAGGTTAGGTTAGGTTAGGTTAGGTTAGGTTAGGTTAGGTTAGGTTAGGTTAGGTTAGGTTAGGTTAGGTTAGGTTAGGTTAGGTTAGGTTAGGTTAGGTTAGGTTAGGTTAGGTTAGGTTAGGTTAGGTTAGGTTAGGTTAGGTTAGGTTAGGTTAGGTTAGGTTAGGTTAGGTTAGGTTAGGTTAGGTTAGGTTAGGTTAGGTTAGGTTAGGTTAGGTTAGGTTAGGTTAGGTTAGGTTAGGTTAGGTTAGGTTAGGTTAGGTTAGGTTAGGTTAGGTTAGGTTAGGTTAGGTTAGGTTAGGTTAGGTTAGGTTAGGTTAGGTTAGGTTAGGTTAGGTTAGGTTAGGTTAGGTTAGGTTAGGTTAGGTTAGGTTAGGTTAGGTTAGGTTAGGTTAGGTTAGGTTAGGTTAGGTTAGGTTAGGTTAGGTTAGGTTAGGTTAGGTTAGGTTAGGTTAGGTTAGGTTAGGTTAGGTTAGGTTAGGTTAGGTTAGGTTAGGTTAGGTTAGGTTAGGTTAGGTTAGGTTAGGTTAGGTTAGGTTAGGTTAGGTTAGGTTAGGTTAGGTTAGGTTAGGTTAGGTTAGGTTAGGTTAGGTTAGGTTAGGTTAGGTTAGGTTAGGTTAGGTTAGGTTAGGTTAGGTTAGGTTAGGTTAGGTTAGGTTAGGTTAGGTTAGGTTAGGTTAGGTTAGGTTAGGTTAGGTTAGGTTAGGTTAGGTTAGGTTAGGTTAGGTTAGGTTAGGTTAGGTTAGGTTAGGTTAGGTTAGGTTAGGTTAGGTTAGGTTAGGTTAGGTTAGGTTAGGTTAGGTTAGGTTAGGTTAGGTTAGGTTAGGTTAGGTTAGGTTAGGTTAGGTTAGGTTAGGTTAGGTTAGGTTAGGTTAGGTTAGGTTAGGTTAGGTTAGGTTAGGTTAGGTTAGGTTAGGTTAGGTTAGGTTAGGTTAGGTTAGGTTAGGTTAGGTTAGGTTAGGTTAGGTTAGGTTAGGTTAGGTTAGGTTAGGTTAGATTAGGTTAGGTTAGGTTAGGTTAGGTTAGGTTAGGTTAGGTTAGGTTAGGTTAGGTTAGGTTAGGTTAGGTTAGGTTAGGTTAGGTTAGGTTAGGTTAGGTTAGGTTAGGTTAGGTTAGGTTAGGTTAGGTTAGGTTAGGTTAGGTTAGGTTAGGTTAGGTTAGGTTAGGTTAGGTTAGGTTAGGTTAGGTTAGGTTAGGTTAGGTTAGGTTAGGTTAGGTTAGGTTAGGTTAGGTTAGGTTAGGTTAGGTTAGGTTAGGTTAGGTTAGGTTAGGTTAGGTTAGGTTAGGTTAGGTTAGGTTAGGTTAGGTTAGGTTAGGTTAGGTTAGGTTAGGTTAGGTTAGGTTAGGTTAGGTTAGGTTAGGTTAGGTTAGGTTAGGTTAGGTTAGGTTAGGTTAGGTTAGGTTAGGTTAGGTTAGGTTAGGTTAGGTTAGGTTAGGTTAGGTTAGGTTAGGTTAGGTTAGGTTAGGTTAGGTTAGGTTAGGTTAGGTTAGGTTAGGTTAGGTTAGGTTAGGTTAGGTTAGGTTAGGTTAGGTTAGGTTAGGTTAGGTTAGGTTAGGTTAGATTAGGTTAGGTTAGGTTAGGTTAGGTTAGGTTAGGTTAGGTTAGGTTAGGTTAGGTTAGGTTAGGTTAGGTTAGGTTAGGTTAGGTTAGGTTAGGTTAGGTTAGGTTAGGTTAGGTTAGGTTAGGTTAGGTTAGGTTAGGTTAGGTTAGGTTAGGTTAGGTTAGGTTAGGTTAGGTTAGGTTAGGTTAGGTTAGGTTAGGTTAGGTTAGGTTAGGTTAGGTTAGGTTAGGTTAGGTTAGGTTAGGTTAGGTTAGGTTAGGTTAGGTTAGGTTAGGTTAGGTTAGGTTAGGTTAGGTTAGGTTAGGTTAGGTTAGGTTAGGTTAGGTTAGGTTAGGTTAGGTTAGGTTAGGTTAGGTTAGGTTAGGTTAGGTTAGGTTAGGTTAGGTTAGGTTAGGTTAGGTTAGGTTAGGTTAGGTTAGGTTAGGTTAGGTTAGGTTAGGTTAGGTTAGGTTAGGTTAGGTTAGGTTAGGTTAGGTTAGGTTAGGTTAGGTTAGGTTAGGTTAGGTTAGGTTAGGTTAGGTTAGGTTAGGTTAGGTTAGGTTAGGTTAGGTTAGGTTAGGTTAGGTTAGGTTAGGTTAGGTTAGGTTAGGTTAGGTTAGGTTAGGTTAGGTTAGGTTAGGTTAGGTTAGGTTAGGTTAGGTTAGGTTAGGTTAGGTTAGGTTAGGTTAGGTTAGGTTAGGTTAGGTTAGGTTAGGTTAGGTTAGGTTAGGTTAGGTTAGGTTAGGTTAGGTTAGGTTAGGTTAGGTTAGGTTAGGTTAGGTTAGGTTAGGTTAGGTTAGGTTAGGTTAGGTTAGGTTAGGTTAGGTTAGGTTAGGTTAGGTTAGGTTAGGTTAGGTTAGGTTAGGTTAGGTTAGGTTAGGTTAGGTTAGGTTAGGTTAGGTTAGGTTAGGTTAGGTTAGGTTAGGTTAGGTTAGGTTAGGTTAGGTTAGGTTAGGTTAGGTTAGGTTAGGTTAGGTTAGGTTAGGTTAGGTTAGGTTAGGTTAGGTTAGGTTAGGTTAGGTTAGGTTAGG
This sequence comes from Emmelina monodactyla, assembly GCA_916618145.1. Classification (NCBI taxonomy): domain Eukaryota; kingdom Metazoa; phylum Arthropoda; class Insecta; order Lepidoptera; family Pterophoridae; genus Emmelina; species Emmelina monodactyla. The sequence goes on along the minus strand of CAKAJY010000004.1, from coordinate 25,679 downwards.
TTAGGTTAGGTTAGGTTAGGTTAGGTTAGGTTAGGTTAGGTTAGGTTAGGTTAGGTTAGGTTAGGTTAGGTTAGGTTAGGTTAGGTTAGGTTAGGTTAGGTTAGGTTAGGTTAGGTTAGGTTAGGTTAGGTTAGGTTAGGTTAGGTTAGGTTAGGTTAGGTTAGGTTAGGTTAGGTTAGGTTAGGTTAGGTTAGGTTAGGTTAGGTTAGGTTAGGTTAGGTTAGGTTAGGTTAGGTTAGGTTAGGTTAGGTTAGGTTAGGTTAGGTTAGGTTAGGTTAGGTTAGGTTAGGTTAGGTTAGGTTAGGTTAGGTTAGGTTAGGTTAGGTTAGGTTAGGTTAGGTTAGGTTAGGTTAGGTTAGGTTAGGTTAGGTTAGGTTAGGTTAGGTTAGGTTAGGTTAGGTTAGGTTAGGTTAGGTTAGGTTAGGTTAGGTTAGGTTAGGTTAGGTTAGGTTAGGTTAGGTTAGGTTAGGTTAGGTTAGGTTAGGTTAGGTTAGGTTAGGTTAGGTTAGGTTAGGTTAGGTTAGGTTAGGTTAGGTTAGGTTAGGTTAGGTTAGGTTAGGTTAGGTTAGGTTAGGTTAGGTTAGGTTAGGTTAGGTTAGGTTAGGTTAGGTTAGGTTAGGTTAGGTTAGGTTAGGTTAGGTTAGGTTAGGTTAGGTTAGGTTAGGTTAGGTTAGGTTAG
>CAKAJY010000004.1:10000-20000 GCA_916618145.1 Emmelina monodactyla | reverse complement strand
AGCGCCTTCGATGTCGAGAGATAGTACTAGGCTGATCTTTTTCTCCTTCAAGTTCGCCTTTAGATGTTTTATCAGGTCGAACAAGGCATCTTCCGTGCAGCGCTGTGGTACAAACCCGTACTGTCGGTGGTTTGCTGTCGAGAGTAAGTGCCACCTTAACCTCTTCACCAGCATCTTTTCCACAATCTTACCTAAGATGGAAAGTAGCCCTATTGGGCGGTAAGACTTCGGGTTGGCATAGTCTTCCTTATTAGGCTTTCTCAATACGACTATGTTCGCAACCTTCCATGACTTCGGAAAATGAGAAAGGTCTAGGCATTTGTTGGCTATGTTCAGGAATATTTGTGTATTGGAGTTGATGGCCATTTGGCAGATGTCGGCGGTGAATTTATCTAGTCCTGGTGCTTTTTTAGGGTTGAAACTATTTGTGGATTGCTGTAATTCGGTCATAGTGAACGGTGGGCTTATATCTTGTGTATCAGTAGTAAGTTCGGGCTGGTATGCAAGCCTTCTGGTTTCCCTATGATGTTCGTTTTCATCTTCGATGATATCTTGCGGGAAGAAGGTCTCGGCCAGAAGTCTTGCAGACCCGCTTGAGTCCAAGTAGGTGTCACCAGAACGGAGAGGACGGTCGTCGTGTCGCTTAGATGTTTGTCTGATGACTCTATAAATGCCATCCCAGACACTTTCTCCAGGTTGCGTGGTGCAGAACTTTTTCCAACTTTCCTGTTTAGCTTTTTTGACTTCAAGTTCATATTCTTCTTTTGCTTCCAGGTATTGTTTGACGACGTGATCTCTCCTGATCGGCGCGGCATTCCGGATGCGACGCTTTGCCGTGTTCATCGTGCGCTTCATTGAATCCAGTTTGGGACTCCACCAGGGTAGGTTGATGTTTTTTCTGTCTTTTAGTAGGGGTATTGATGATTGGCAAGCTTGAGTGATGCAATGGGTGTAATTCTGGATGATTTCATCTAGTTCTGATTTGGTGGTTATTATATTTATTGTGTCAGGGTTGATGTTCATGTCTGAGAGGTTTTTTGTAAATTCAGTTTTGAATGTTTGCCAGTCTGCCTTTTTTGTGTTGTATATTCTTGTCTTTTGTGGTTTAGTTGTTACTGTTGGTTTGTTGTTGAGCGTGATTGTGAACGTAATGGTGTTATGGTCTGAGCTGGTGATTCCGGTGTTGACTTTCCAGTCCGTGATCTTATCTAGTAAGTTATCACTGCATACTGTGATATCCACTATGCTTTTATGTGGTATTCTATTTCTGATTACGAAAAAGGTTGGCTCCGTTCCAGCATTGAGTAGGTGGAGATTCTGCTCGTTGAGAGCTCCCATGAGTTCCTCCCCTCTGTGGTCGACCCCTTCGCTGCCCCACCAGATGTTGTGGGCGTTAAAGTCACCTCCAACGATGACGTTCGGCTTGTCGAGTCGCGCTATCGCCAGTGTCATCTGCTCTATGTAGGGCCCAATGGGTTGGTTACCCTCACAGTACATGGAGATGACACCGACGGCGTTTCCATGGATGTTTAGAGCCGCAACCGCCATGTTTTCCGTTGTCAGCGACGGGATCTCCTCTACCTGGATGTCGTTGTCAAGCACCACTATCGCTGCTTTTGTGGGTTTTTGTACGGTGGAGTCCCGTTTTTGTATAACGCGATAGCTGGATTTTTGTGCCATTATGCCTTCGCTGCCTACGTATGGCTCAGACACTATACAAAAACTGACGTTACGGAGGGAGCTCTCCATGAGGAGTTCGTCGGTAGCCAGCCCCTTTCGTTGGAGGTTGGCCTGTATCACCTTGACTTTTTTTATTTCTTTATTTGCGGTGGTCTCCGGGACAACTTTAGCAATACGATACCCTCGACCGTGCTAACCGGTCCCACTTTTGTCTAACTGGGCAGGTCTCGCTGAAGGCATTGTGCCCCTTGTTCTGAACTTTAGCTCTGTCGCAGTTGATACAGGATGGTACTGACCGTGCTTCCCACTCAGGGCAGTTCGTTCTCATGTGTGCTCCTCCACAGTGGCTGCACAGGTCGCTGGAGCCTTCACAGAACTTACGGCTGTGGCCATATCCCAGGCACCGGGTGCACTGCACCAACGGCGATTGGTCTTCTACTCGTATCCTTTGCAGGTCTACGCGTAGCGTTCCAATATCCGTTGCCCTTTTCCATAGTTGGGGAGACGTGCTAAGGACGATGTGCCCGGTGTGGGGGTTCCTTGCCCTCTTTCTATATTTTATAGCCATGCGGTCTTCGTTTTTAGGCAAGTCTTGGAAGATCTCCTTGTTTTGGGCTCTGATAGCCTTGATGACGTCTTCGTCGGAGTGTACGCTCAGTACATCTTTAAGGATTATTAGCGGGTCTTTGTTTTGCACTTCTTGGCAAGTGAGCTGTTTGCCGGACCCAAGGATCCTCTCCTTGACCTGATTCTTCTCGGCCTCCGTTCGGCAACTCATTACTACTTTCCTACCGCTTGCTTTGCGAACTTTCTCAACCTTGACCCACCCCTCCTTTGCATTTACAGCCTCTCTGATTTTGCTGAGAACCTCTTCACCCGACTCGGTAACGTCTTCCGACGCCACCAGGATCGAGTGGAGAGTCTGTCCGCGAGTGTGCAATTGGGGAGGCGGTCCTGCGCTGTTCTCTCCGCGTACAATTTCACTGAATGTCTTCTGCCTTGACTCCAGAAGTAGGGACTGCGCTTCCAGCCTTTCCAGTAATTCGACAGTTCTTTTTGTCGTCTCAGTGTCTACTGTGTCGGATGGTCGCGACACTTGGGTGGAGATCAGGTCCTCTACTCTAGTGGTGTATTTAGTCATCATTTCTTCGAACTTCGGAATGAGGCTGTCTTCGATAGACTTGACGGACGTGGTGCTGTCTGTAGTTACACTGTCGCCCTTTTCCAACAGTTCCTCTACCCTCTGCGAAACATAGTCGAGAATGTCCATGTTATGGTTTATTTTACTCCTAATGTCGCTTTTGATGTTTCCCGATTGTTTCAGCTCAATCTTGGTGTCTATGGCAATTCTCTGGCATTCCCTCAATCCGTCGATAATTGATGTTATTTTCGGGAACGGCGCGGAGACGGAGACCGAGTTCTTCCTTGTTCCAGCAGATTTCGCCTTTTTGTATGTCCCGCCGGGGACAATGGGCGCCTGAGATGTTGATGGCGTGCTCAGAACCTCGAGCGAAACCGTGCATGGCACAACCGAAGGGGGGCGGTCTTCCTCGTCACTTTCGTACCGCAAGACTTGGCGGACGTGAGCGGTGTCTTGGCTCGATGTTTCTTGCTCAGCCATTGGGGGTGCTGCCTTCTTTACTGGAGATCTGAACATAGCCATTATAAAAAACTAAGAAAAATGCAAAAATTTAAAAATCGGTGAATTTAATATATGGATTTAAAAGAGGAAGCCTAAACAATAACAAAGGTGAAAGCCGCAACTCGCTACGACTACGCAAACAGAAGTTATTATGGTTTAAAGATTACGCAAAATGGACCGAGTTGATATACCCGTGGTACAATAGGGTGGGTGGGCGGCTCGTCGGGGAGTACCACAGGAAAACACAAAAGAGGTAAGTATTCGTACAAAAAATTAAAGTTTTAGACTATTGAAGTTTTCTCCATACAAATTTGTTGAAGTAAAAAGTGAAAATTTGAATTCAAAAATGCGCTATAGATGTTAGGGGTGTGTGTGGGGTGTCGGGAGACGCGCCACAGCACAGACAATTTAATTTAATAAAAAAATTGAAAAATGTTAGTACAAAATTGTTGAGGGGGGGCAAAAAAACGGTATTTATGTATGAAAATTAAAAGTTAAAAATTACAAAAAACTAAAATATTGGGTTTTGAGTCTGAGGGACAGTGAGGGATGATGAGGAACAATTAGATTAGGCAAACAAAACAAAAATTGCGAAAATCGACAACAGGGTTAGGTAATTACAGTAATTTCAAATTTAGAGTTCGTAACTTTGTATGGGAAAATGCAGCGCTTAGGTAACCTCGGTTTGAAAGTTTTTAGCTAATATCTTTTGTTTTTACAGGTGGATCCTGCCGGGAGGGGTGTCAAAAGACGCGGCTCGTCGGGGAGTACCACAGGAAAACACAAAAGAGGTAAGTATTCGTACAAAAAATTAAAGTTTTAGACTATTGAAGTTTTCTCCATACAAATTTGTTGAAGTAAAAAGTGAAAATTTGAATTCAAAAATGCGCTATAGATGTTAGGGGTGTGTGTGGGGTGTCGGGAGACGCGCCACAGCACAGACAATTTAATTTAATAAAAAAATTGAAAAATGTTAGTACAAAATTGTTGAGGGGGGGCAAAAAACGGTATTTATGTATGAAAATTAAAAGTTAAAAATTACAAAAAACTAAAATATTGGGTTTTGAGTCTGAGGGACAGTGAGGGATGATGAGGAACAATTAGATTAGGCAAACAAAACAAAAATTGCGAAAATCGACAACAGGGTTAGGTAATTACAGTAATTTCAAATTTAGAGTTCGTAACTTTGTATGGGAAAATGCAGCGCTTAGGTAACCTCGGTTTGAAAGTTTTTAGCTAATATCTTTTGTTTTTACAGGTGGATCCTGCCGGGAGGGGTGTCAAAAGACGCGGCTCGTCGGGGAGTACCACAGGAAAACACAAAAGAGGTAAGTATTCGTACAAAAAATTAAAGTTTTAGACTATTGAAGTTTTCTCCATACAAATTTGTTGAAGTAAAAAGTGAAAATTTGAATTCAAAAATGCGCTATAGATGTAAGGGGTGTGTGTGGGGTGTCGGGAGACGCGCCACAGCACAGACAATTTAATTTAATAAAAAAATTGAAAAATGTTAGTACAAAATTGTTGAGGGGGGGCAAAAAACGGTATTTATGTATGAAAATTAAAAGTTAAAAATTACAAAAAACTAAAATATTGGGTTTTGAGTCTGAGGGACAGTGAGGGATGATGAGGAACAATTAGATTAGGCAAACAAAACAAAAATTGCGAAAATCGACAACAGGGTTAGGTAATTACAGTAATTTCAAATTTAGAGTTCGTGGGTTAGGTTAGGTTAGGTTAGGTTAGGTTAGGTTAGGTTAGGTTAGGTTAGGTTAGGTTAGGTTAGGTTAGGTTAGGTTAGGTTAGGTTAGGTTAGGTTAGGTTAGGTTAGGTTAGGTTAGGTTAGGTTAGGTTAGGTTAGGTTAGGTTAGGTTAGGTTAGGTTAGGTTAGGTTAGGTTAGGTTAGGTTAGGTTAGGTTAGGTTAGGTTAGGTTAGGTTAGGTTAGGTTAGGTTAGGTTAGGTTAGGTTAGGTTAGGTTAGGTTAGGTTAGGTTAGGTTAGGTTAGGTTAGGTTAGGTTAGGTTAGGTTAGGTTAGGTTAGGTTAGGTTAGGTTAGGTTAGGTTAGGTTAGGTTAGGTTAGGTTAGGTTAGGTTAGGTTAGGTTAGGTTAGGTTAGGTTAGGTTAGGTTAGGTTAGGTTAGGTTAGGTTAGGTTAGGTTAGGTTAGGTTAGGTTAGGTTAGGTTAGGTTAGGTTAGGTTAGGTTAGGTTAGGTTAGGTTAGGTTAGGTTAGGTTAGGTTAGGTTAGGTTAGGTTAGGTTAGGTTAGGTTAGGTTAGGTTAGGTTAGGTTAGGTTAGGTTAGGTTAGGTTAGGTTAGGTTAGGTTAGGTTAGGTTAGGTTAGGTTAGGTTAGGTTAGGTTAGGTTAGGTTAGGTTAGGTTAGGTTAGGTTAGGTTAGGTTAGGTTAGGTTAGGTTAGGTTAGGTTAGGTTAGGTTAGGTTAGGTTAGGTTAGGTTAGGTTAGGTTAGGTTAGGTTAGGATAGGTTAGGTTAGGTTAGGTTAGGTTAGGTTAGGTTAGGTTAGGTTAGGTTAGGTTAGGTTAGGTTAGGTTAGGTTAGGTTAGGTTAGGTTAGGTTAGGTTAGGTTAGGTTAGGTTAGGTTAGGTTAGGTTAGGTTAGGTTAGGTTAGGTTAGGTTAGGTTAGGTTAGGTTAGGTTAGGTTAGGTTAGGTTAGGTTAGGTTAGGTTAGGTTAGGTTAGGTTAGGTTAGGTTAGGTTAGGTTAGGTTAGGTTAGGTTAGGTTAGGTTAGGTTAGGTTAGGTTAGGTTAGGTTAGGTTAGGTTAGGTTAGGTTAGGTTAGGTTAGGTTAGGTTAGGTTAGGTTAGGTTAGGTTAGGTTAGGTTAGGTTAGGTTAGGTTAGGTTAGGTTAGGTTAGGTTAGGTTAGGTTAGGTTAGGTTAGGTTAGGTTAGGTTAGGTTAGGTTAGGTTAGGTTAGGTTAGGTTAGGTTAGGTTAGGTTAGGTTAGGTTAGGTTAGGTTAGGTTAGGTTAGGTTAGGTTAGGTTAGGTTAGGTTAGGTTAGGTTAGGTTAGGTTAGGTTAGGTTAGGTTAGGTTAGGTTAGGTTAGGTTAGGTTAGGTTAGGTTAGGTTAGGTTAGGTTAGGTTAGGTTAGGTTAGGTTAGGTTAGGTTAGGTTAGGTTAGGTTAGGTTAGGTTAGGTTAGGTTAGGTTAGGTTAGGTTAGGTTAGGTTAGGTTAGGTTAGGTTAGGTTAGGTTAGGTTAGGTTAGGTTAGGTTAGGTTAGGTTAGGTTAGGTTAGGTTAGGTTAGGTTAGGTTAGGTTAGGTTAGGTTAGGTTAGGTTAGGTTAGGTTAGGTTAGGTTAGGTTAGGTTAGGTTAGGTTAGGTTAGGTTAGGTTAGGTTAGGTTAGGTTAGGTTAGGTTAGGTTAGGTTAGGTTAGGTTAGGTTAGGTTAGGTTAGGTTAGGTTAGGTTAGGTTAGGTTAGGTTAGGTTAGGTTAGGTTAGGTTAGGTTAGGTTAGGTTAGGTTAGGTTAGGTTAGGTTAGGTTAGGTTAGGTTAGGTTAGGTTAGGTTAGGTTAGGTTAGGTTAGGTTAGGTTAGGTTAGGTTAGGTTAGGTTAGGTTAGGTTAGGTTAGGTTAGGTTAGGTTAGGTTAGGTTAGGTTAGGTTAGGTTAGGTTAGGTTAGGTTAGGTTAGGTTAGGTTAGGTTAGGTTAGGTTAGGTTAGATTAGGTTAGGTTAGGTTAGGTTAGGTTAGGTTAGGTTAGGTTAGGTTAGGTTAGGTTAGGTTAGGTTAGGTTAGGTTAGGTTAGGTTAGGTTAGGTTAGGTTAGGTTAGGTTAGGTTAGGTTAGGTTAGGTTAGGTTAGGTTAGGTTAGGTTAGGTTAGGTTAGGTTAGGTTAGGTTAGGTTAGGTTAGGTTAGGTTAGGTTAGGTTAGGTTAGGTTAGGTTAGGTTAGGTTAGGTTAGGTTAGGTTAGGTTAGGTTAGGTTAGGTTAGGTTAGGTTAGGTTAGGTTAGGTTAGGTTAGGTTAGGTTAGGTTAGGTTAGGTTAGGTTAGGTTAGGTTAGGTTAGGTTAGGTTAGGTTAGGTTAGGTTAGGTTAGGTTAGGTTAGGTTAGGTTAGGTTAGGTTAGGTTAGGTTAGGTTAGGTTAGGTTAGGTTAGGTTAGGTTAGGTTAGGTTAGGTTAGGTTAGGTTAGGTTAGGTTAGGTTAGGTTAGGTTAGGTTAGGTTAGGTTAGGTTAGGTTAGGTTAGGTTAGGTTAGGTTAGGTTAGGTTAGGTTAGGTTAGGTTAGGTTAGGTTAGGTTAGGTTAGGTTAGGTTAGGTTAGGTTAGGTTAGGTTAGGTTAGGTTAGGTTAGGTTAGGTTAGGTTAGGTTAGGTTAGGTTAGGTTAGGTTAGGTTAGGTTAGGTTAGGTTAGGTTAGGTTAGGTTAGGTTAGGTTAGGTTAGGTTAGGTTAGGTTAGGTTAGGTTAGGTTAGGTTAGGTTAGGTTAGGTTAGGTTAGGTTAGGTTAGGTTAGGTTAGGTTAGGTTAGGTTAGGTTAGGTTAGGTTAGGTTAGGTTAGGTTAGGTTAGGTTAGGTTAGGTTAGGTTAGGTTAGGTTAGGTTAGGTTAGGTTAGGTTAGGTTAGGTTAGGTTAGGTTAGGTTAGGTTAGGTTAGGTTAGGTTAGGTTAGGTTAGGCTAGGTTAGGTTAGGTTAGGTTAGGTTAGGTTAGGTTAGGTTAGGTTAGGTTAGGTTAGGTTAGGTTAGGTTAGGTTAGGTTAGGTTAGGTTAGGTTAGGTTAGGTTAGGTTAGGTTAGGTTAGGTTAGGTTAGGTTAGGTTAGGTTAGGTTAGGTTAGGTTAGGTTAGGTTAGGTTAGGTTAGGTTAGGTTAGGTTAGGTTAGGTTAGGTTAGGTTAGGTTAGGTTAGGTTAGGTTAGGTTAGGTTAGGTTAGGTTAGGTTAGGTTAGGTTAGGTTAGGTTAGGTTAGGTTAGGTTAGGTTAGGTTAGGTTAGGTTAGGTTAGGTTAGGTTAGGTTAGGTTAGGTTAGGTTAGGTTAGGTTAGGTTAGGTTAGGTTAGGTTAGGTTAGGTTAGGTTAGGTTAGGTTAGGTTAGGTTAGGTTAGGTTAGGTTAGGTTAGGTTAGGTTAGGTTAGGTTAGGTTAGGTTAGGTTAGGTTAGGTTAGGTTAGGTTAGGTTAGGTTAGGTTAGGTTAGGTTAGGTTAGGTTAGGTTAGGTTAGGTTAGGTTAGGTTAGGTTAGGTTAGGTTAGGTTAGGTTAGGTTAGGTTAGGTTAGGTTAGGTTAGGTTAGGTTAGGTTAGGTTAGGTTAGGTTAGGCTAGGTTAGGTTAGGTTAGGTTAGGTTAGGTTAGGTTAGGTTAGGTTAGGTTAGGTTAGGTTAGGTTAGGTTAGGTTAGGTTAGGTTAGGTTAGGTTAGGTTAGGTTAGGTTAGGTTAGGTTAGGTTAGGTTAGGTTAGGTTAGGTTAGGTTAGGTTAGGTTAGGTTAGGTTAGGTTAGGTTAGGTTAGGTTAGGTTAGGTTAGGTTAGGTTAGGCTAGGTTAGGTTAGGTTAGGTTAGGTTAGGTTAGGTTAGGTTAGGTTAGGTTAGGTTAGGTTAGGTTAGGTTAGGTTAGGTTAGGTTAGGTTAGGTTAGGTTAGGTTAGGTTAGGTTAGGTTAGGTTAGGTTAGGTTAGGTTAGGTTAGGTTAGGTTAGGTTAGGTTAGGTTAGGTTAGGTTAGGTTAGGTTAGGTTAGGTTAGGTTAGGTTAGGTTAGGTTAGGTTAGGTTAGGTTAGGTTAGGTTAGGTTAGGTTAGGTTAGGTTAGGTTAGGTTAGGTTAGGTTAGGTTAGGTTAGGTTAGGTTAGGTTAGGTTAGGTTAGGTTAGGTTAGGTTAGGTTAGGTTAGGTTAGGTTAGGTTAGGTTAGGTTAGGTTAGGTTAGGTTAGGTTAGGTTAGGTTAGGTTAGGTTAGGTTAGGTTAGGTTAGGTTAGGTTAGGTTAGGTTAGGTTAGGTTAGGTTAGGTTAGGTTAGGTTAGGTTAGGTTAGGTTAGGTTAGGTTAGGTTAGGTTAGGTTAGGTTAGGTTAGGTTAGGTTAGGTTAGGTTAGGTTAGGTTAGGTTAGGTTAGGTTAGGTTAGGTTAGGTTAGGTTAGGTTAGGTTAGGTCAGGTTAGGTTAGGTTAGGTTAGGTTAGGTTAGGTTAGGTTAGGTTAGGTTAGGTTAGGTTAGGTTAGGTTAGGTTAGGTTAGGTTAGGTTAGGTTAGGTTAGGTTAGGTTAGGTTAGGTTAGGTTAGGTTAGGTTAGGTTAGGTTAGGTTAGGTTAGGTTAGGTTAGGTTAGGTTAGGTTAGGTTAGGTTAGGTTAGGTTAGGTTAGGTTAGGTTAGGTTAGGTTAGGTTAGGTTAGGTTAGGTTAGGTTAGGTTAGGTTAGGTTAGGTTAGGTTAGGTTAGGTTAGGTTAGGTTAGGTTAGGTTAGGTTAGGTTAGGTTAGGTTAGGTTAGGTTAGGTTAGGTTAGGTTAGGTTAGGTTAGGTTAGGTTAGGTTAGGTTAGGTTAGGTTAGGTTAGGTTAGGTTAGGTTAGGTTAGGTTAGGTTAGGTTAGGTTAGGTTAGGTTAGGTTAGGTTAGGTTAGGTTAGGTTAGGTTAGGTTAGGTTAGGTTAGGTTAGGTTAGGTTAGGTTAGGTTAGGTTAGGTTAGGTTAGGTTAGGTTAGGTTAGGTTAGGTTAGGTTAGGTTAGGTTAGGTTAGGTTAGGTTAGGTTAGGT
>CAKAJY010000003.1:42500-56482 GCA_916618145.1 Emmelina monodactyla | reverse complement strand
CGGTTTTTCCGCGATTTTCTCCGGAGTTTATTAACCGATTTTCTTGTTTCAGGTGTCAAACGGTTCGGGGGACCGAGCCGCGTCCACGAGGTAGGTATTTGGTGGAAAACGAAGAAAATGGTGAAAACTCAAGTCGGAAAATGCGAATTTTCCGCGAAGTCCTGAACACGCGCTAACCGAGTGCGGTAATCAATCAACAGGGCTCAGCGAGTTCTATTTAAATGTAAAATAAAATTAAAGGAATTTTGAAAAAATTTTGAAAATTACTCTAAAAATTCAAAGTTAAAATTAACCAGTATGTAAATTTGGAAAATTAAGGAAAATTATCAATAGATTTTCGCGTTAGGGGGCTTCAAAAAGCGCGGGATGCGCGAGCCGCGTCTAACAAAACGAAAATCTAAACCTACACAATACAATTTTTTTATAATCTAGACTAAGTCTAGATTTTTATCACAGTAAAATTCAATTTTCACGAAAATTAAGTTTTTCCGATTAAAACGGAGTATGTCAATAGACGCGGAAAAACGAGCTCTATTCAAATATGTGAAAATATTTTATAACGTCAATACAAAATTTTGAAGTTTTTATTCAAAAATGTCAATTTTCTTATAGTTTAGGTATTTTGGTAGGTATTTATAGATAAGAACGTCACGCTAAGTAACCAGCTGTAAGCGGGACGCTGAAATTTAATTATTTGCTGAAAAAATTTTGAATATTTACGGTAAAAAGCAACAGAATTTCGAAAAAATGTGTTTCAAACTGGCTTTGCGTCGATTCACCAAGTAACCTCGGTTCGGTTAAGTTTCATACAAAATGTATGGAAACGTATGAAAAGCAGTTCAAATCACGGTTTTCCGCGATTTTCTCCGGAGTTTATTAACCGATTTTCTTGTTTCAGGTGTCAAACGGTTCGGGGGACCGAGCCGCGTCCACGAGGTAGGTATTTGGTGGAAAACGAAGAAAATGGTGAAAACTCAAGTCGGAAAATGCGAATTTTCCGCGAAGTCCTGAACACGCGCTAACCGAGTGCGGTATCAATCAACAGGGCTCAGCGAGTTCTATTTAAATGTAAAATAAAATTAAAGGAATTTGAAAAAATTTTGAAAAATTACTCTAAAAATTCAAAGTTAAAATTAACCAGTATGTAAATTTGGAAAATTAAGGAAAATTATCAATAGATTTTCGCGTTAGGGGCTTCAAAAAGCGCGGGATGCGCGAGCCGCGTCTAACAAAACGAAAATCTAAACTACACAATACAATTTTTTTATAATCTAGACTAAGTCTAGATTTTTATCACAGTAAAATTCAATTTTCACGAAAAATTAAGTTTTTCCGATTAAAACGGAGTATGTCAATAGACGCGGAAAAAACGAGCTCTATTCAAATATGTGAAAATATTTTATAACGTCAATACAAAATTTTGAAGTTTTTATTCAAAAATGTCAATTTTCATATAGTTTAGGTATTTTGGTAGGTATTTATAGATAAGAACGTCACGCTAAGTAACCAGCTGTAAGCGGGACGCTGAAATTTAATTATTTGCTGAAAAAATTTTGAATATTTACGGTAAAAAGCAACAGAATTTCGAAAAAATGTGTTTCAAACTGGCTTTGCGTCGATTCACCAAGTAACCTCGGTTCGGTTAAGTTTCATACAAAATGTATGGAAACGTATGAAAAGCAGTTCAAATCACGGTTTTCCGCGATTTTCTCCGGAGTTTATTAACCGATTTTCTTGTTTCAGGTGTCAAACGGTTCGGGGGACCGAGCCGCGTCCACGAGGTAGGTATTTGGTGGAAAACGAAGAAAATGGTGAAAACTCAAGTCGGAAAATGCGAATTTTCCGCGAAGTCCTGAACACGCGCTAACCGAGTGCGGTATCAATCAACAGGGCTCAGCGAGTTCTATTTAAATGTAAAATAAAATTAAAGGAATTTTGAAAAAATTTTGAAAATTACTCTAAAAATTCAAAGTTAAAATTAACCAGTATGTAAATTTGGAAAATTAAGGAAAATTATCAATAGATTTTCGCGTTAGGGGCTTCAAAAAGCGCGGATGCGCGAGCCGCGTCTAACAAAACGAAAATCTAAACCTACACAATACAATTTTTTTATAATCTAGACTAAGTCTAGATTTTTATCACAGTAAAATTCAATTTTCACGAAAATTAAGTTTTTCCGATTAAAACGGAGTATGTCAATAGACGCGGAAAAACGAGCTCTATTCAAATATGTGAAAATATTTTATAACGTCAATACAAAATTTTGAAGTTTTTATTCAAAAATGTCAATTTTCATATAGTTTAGGTATTTTGGTAGGTATTTATAGATAAGAACGTCACGCTAAGTAACCAGCTGTAAGCGGGACGCTGAAATTTAATTATTTGCTGAAAAAATTTTGAATATTTACGGTAAAAAGCAACAGAATTTCGAAAAAATGTGTTTCAAACTGGCTTTGCGTCGATTCACCAAGTAACCTCGGTTCGGTTAAGTTTCATACAAAATGTATGGAAACGTATGAAAAGCAGTTCAAATCACGGTTTTCCGCGATTTTCTCCGGAGTTTATTAACCGATTTTCTTGTTTCAGGTGTCAAACGGTTCGGGGGACCGAGCCGCGTCCACGAGGTAGGTATTTGGTGGAAAACGAAGAAAATGGTGAAAACTCAAGTCGGAAAATGCGAATTTTCCGCGAAGTCCTGAACACGCGCTAACCGAGTGCGGTATCAATCAACAGGGCTCAGCGAGTTCTATTTAAATGTAAAATAAAATTAAAGGAATTTTGAAAAAATTTTGAAAATTACTCTAAAAATTCAAAGTTAAAATTAACCAGTATGTAAATTTGGAAAATTAAGGAAAATTATCAATAGATTTTCGCGTTAGGGGCTTCAAAAAGCGCGGATGCGCGAGCCGCGTCTAACAAAACGAAAATCTAAACCTACACAATACAATTTTTTTATAATCTAGACTAAGTCTAGATTTTTATCACAGTAAAATTCAATTTTCACGAAAATTAAGTTTTTCCGATTAAAACGGAGTATGTCAATAGACGCGGAAAAACGAGCTCTATTCAAATATGTGAAAATATTTTATAACGTCAATACAAAATTTTGAAGTTTTTATTCAAAAATGTCAATTTTCATATAGTTTAGGTATTTTGGTAGGTATTTATAGATAAGAACGTCACGCTAAGTAACCAGCTGTAAGCGGGACGCTGAAATTTAATTATTTGCTGAAAAAATTTTGAATATTTACGGTAAAAAGCAACAGAATTTCGAAAAAATGTGTTTCAAACTGGCTTTGCGTCGATTCACCAAGTAACCTCGGTTCGGTTAAGTTTCATACAAAATGTATGGAAACGTATGAAAAGCAGTTCAAATCACGGTTTTCCGCGATTTTCTCCGGAGTTTATTAACCGATTTTCTTGTTTCAGGTGTCAAACGGTTCGGGGGACCGAGCCGCGTCCACGAGGTAGGTATTTGGTGGAAAACGAAGAAAATGGTGAAAACTCAAGTCGGAAAATGCGAATTTTCCGCGAAGTCCTGAACACGCGCTAACCGAGTGCGGTATCAATCAACAGGGCTCAGCGAGTTCTATTTAAATGTAAAATAAAATTAAAGGAATTTTGAAAAAATTTTGAAAATTACTCTAAAAATTCAAAGTTAAAATTAACCAGTATGTAAATTTGGAAAATTAAGGAAAATTATCAATAGATTTTCGCGTTAGGGGCTTCAAAAAGCGCGGATGCGCGAGCCGCGTCTAACAAAACGAAAATCTAAACCTACACAATACAATTTTTTTATAATCTAGACTAAGTCTAGATTTTTATCACAGTAAAATTCAATTTTCACGAAAATTAAGTTTTTCCGATTAAAACGGAGTATGTCAATAGACGCGGAAAAACGAGCTCTATTCAAATATGTGAAAATATTTTATAACGTCAATACAAAATTTTGAAGTTTTTATTCAAAAATGTCAATTTTCATATAGTTTAGGTATTTTGGTAGGTATTTATAGATAAGAACGTCACGCTAAGTAACCAGCTGTAAGCGGGACGCTGAAATTTAATTATTTGCTGAAAAAATTTTGAATATTTACGGTAAAAAGCAACAGAATTTCGAAAAAATGTGTTTCAAACTGGCTTTGCGTCGATTCACCAAGTAACCTCGGTTCGGTTAAGTTTCATACAAAATGTATGGAAACGTATGAAAAGCAGTTCAAATCACGGTTTTCCGCGATTTTCTCCGGAGTTTATTAACCGATTTTCTTGTTTCAGGTGTCAAACGGTTCGGGGGACCGAGCCGCGTCCACGAGGTAGGTATTTGGTGGAAAACGAAGAAAATGGTGAAAACTCAAGTCGGAAAATGCGAATTTTCCGCGAAGTCCTGAACACGCGCTAACCGAGTGCGGTATCAATCAACAGGGCTCAGCGAGTTCTATTTAAATGTAAAATAAAATTAAAGGAATTTTGAAAAAATTTTGAAAATTACTCTAAAAATTCAAAGTTAAAATTAACCAGTATGTAAATTTGGAAAATTAAGGAAAATTATCAATAGATTTTCGCGTTAGGGGCTTCAAAAAGCGCGGATGCGCGAGCCGCGTCTAACAAAACGAAAATCTAAACCTACACAATACAATTTTTTTATAATCTAGACTAAGTCTAGATTTTTATCACAGTAAAATTCAATTTTCACGAAAATTAAGTTTTTCCGATTAAAACGGAGTATGTCAATAGACGCGGAAAAACGAGCTCTATTCAAATATGTGAAAATATTTTATAACGTCAATACAAAATTTTGAAGTTTTTATTCAAAAATGTCAATTTTCATATAGTTTAGGTATTTTGGTAGGTATTTATAGATAAGAACGTCACGCTAAGTAACCAGCTGTAAGCGGGACGCTGAAATTTAATTATTTGCTGAAAAAATTTTGAATATTTACGGTAAAAAGCAACAGAATTTCGAAAAAATGTGTTTCAAACTGGCTTTGCGTCGATTCACCAAGTAACCTCGGTTCGGTTAAGTTTCATACAAAATGTATGGAAACGTATGAAAAGCAGTTCAAATCACGGTTTTCCGCGATTTTCTCCGGAGTTTATTAACCGATTTTCTTGTTTCAGGTGTCAAACGGTTCGGGGGACCGAGCCGCGTCCACGAGGTAGGTATTTGGTGGAAAACGAAGAAAATGGTGAAAACTCAAGTCGGAAAATGCGAATTTTCCGCGAAGTCCTGAACACGCGCTAACCGAGTGCGGTATCAATCAACAGGGCTCAGCGAGTTCTATTTAAATGTAAAATAAAATTAAAGGAATTTTGAAAAAATTTTGAAAATTACTCTAAAAATTCAAAGTTAAAATTAACCAGTATGTAAATTTGGAAAATTAAGGAAAATTATCAATAGATTTTCGCGTTAGGGGCTTCAAAAAGCGCGGATGCGCGAGCCGCGTCTAACAAAACGAAAATCTAAACCTACACAATACAATTTTTTTATAATCTAGACTAAGTCTAGATTTTTATCACAGTAAAATTCAATTTTCACGAAAATTAAGTTTTTCCGATTAAAACGGAGTATGTCAATAGACGCGGAAAAACGAGCTCTATTCAAATATGTGAAAATATTTTATAACGTCAATACAAAATTTTGAAGTTTTTATTCAAAAATGTCAATTTTCATATAGTTTAGGTATTTTGGTAGGTATTTATAGATAAGAACGTCACGCTAAGTAACCAGCTGTAAGCGGGACGCTGAAATTTAATTATTTGCTGAAAAAATTTTGAATATTTACGGTAAAAAGCAACAGAATTTCGAAAAAATGTGTTTCAAACTGGCTTTGCGTCGATTCACCAAGTAACCTCGGTTCGGTTAAGTTTCATACAAAATGTATGGAAACGTATGAAAAGCAGTTCAAATCACGGTTTTCCGCGATTTTCTCCGGAGTTTATTAACCGATTTTCTTGTTTCAGGTGTCAAACGGTTCGGGGGACCGAGCCGCGTCCACGAGGTAGGTATTTGGTGGAAAACGAAGAAAATGGTGAAAACTCAAGTCGGAAAATGCGAATTTTCCGCGAAGTCCTGAACACGCGCTAACCGAGTGCGGTATCAATCAACAGGGCTCAGCGAGTTCTATTTAAATGTAAAATAAAATTAAAGGAATTTTGAAAAAATTTTGAAAATTACTCTAAAAATTCAAAGTTAAAATTAACCAGTATGTAAATTTGGAAAATTAAGGAAAATTATCAATAGATTTTCGCGTTAGGGGCTTCAAAAAGCGCGGATGCGCGAGCCGCGTCTAACAAAACGAAAATCTAAACCTACACAATACAATTTTTTTATAATCTAGACTAAGTCTAGATTTTTATCACAGTAAAATTCAATTTTCACGAAAATTAAGTTTTTCCGATTAAAACGGAGTATGTCAATAGACGCGGAAAAACGAGCTCTATTCAAATATGTGAAAATATTTTATAACGTCAATACAAAATTTTGAAGTTTTTATTCAAAAATGTCAATTTTCATATAGTTTAGGTATTTTGGTAGGTATTTATAGATAAGAACGTCACGCTAAGTAACCAGCTGTAAGCGGGACGCTGAAATTTAATTATTTGCTGAAAAAATTTTGAATATTTACGGTAAAAAGCAACAGAATTTCGAAAAAATGTGTTTCGGGTTAGGTTAGGTTAGGTTAGGTTAGGTTAGGTTAGGTTAGGTTAGGTTAGGTTAGGTTAGGTTAGGTTAGGTTAGGTTAGGTTAGAGGCGATATTCCCCCCCAAGGGATCGCGCCTTGCCGCGGCGGGGGGGCTTAGTACTCCGTAGCAAGCCAGCTACCGGAGGAAGCTAAGCGGTCCCAGGACGAAGCTCGCTGTCTCTCTCTCTTGACGGTTGTGGCTAGTGGCTTAGCGTCTGTCCCGTATCGGGCGGCTAAGACAAATGTCGTTCTTTGATGCGTCTGTCCCGAATCGGGCGGCATCTTCCCAATGAACTCCAAGGCTATGCTGGCAGGGTCACCCATACCAGACAGGCTTGGAGGGAGGGGCAATTTTGTTCCGGCGGGGCTCTTCTGTGAGTCTGCCAGGCGGGACGGGTGCGTCCTCATGAGGGCGTACTGACAGGGGAGCTCACCCCTGAAAAAAGAGACGACGATGTGGAGTCATCGGTGTAGAGGAATGATGGACCAAAGCAATTTGAAAAATATTCCCCAGGCGGGTACCCGAAAGGGAGAATCCCGCCCCTCTACCGCGGTAGAGGGCAGCCCTCCGTATTCTGGGGTGGGCACAAATTGCCTCGTAGACGCGCGACGATCCGCGCGTCTTCGTGAACACGACACTGGCTTACGAACAATGGAAACTGATTTGCACCGCGATTTGGACGAGTGTGTAGAAGGAGAAAGGGTGAAGTCTTGCGACACGGTGTCGCGAGACAACACTAATGACCACGGCAGGAAAACTGGCGATGAGGAGGAGATGGTGTCTGACGCTGGGACGGTAGTCTCGGTGTCGACGTGCGCGTCTGTAGACGCAGGTAGTGCAGCTGGCAGTGATGCCAAGAGAAAACGAAAGCGGAGGATTCACTCTGGCACGACCAGCGACAGTGATTCTCTGCTGGATCGTTCTCAATATAAAGTCTCCAAGACTGGGACTAAACACAGTCGCGGTCGAGGTCGCCCACCAACAACGGGCAAGTACGTTGGCTTGAAGAAAGCAAAGGAGGAGCTTGTCAAGCAGAAAGAGAGAGAGCTGCGGCTTCTTGCAGAGGAGGAGGTCCTGCAGTCGGCTCGGGTGGCGCGCGAACTTAGGGATCGCGCCCGCCAAATGCCTGAACACGAAAATGAGAATCCCGTCCTTCCGTCTGTGCAAATGAAGGACAGGGTAATTTCGAATGTTAAGATCATTCTCGACGTCGCGAATAAAAGTAAGAACCTTAAGGGTGGTTTCGACACTGCCCTTAAGAACGCCGCAATGCTCATACAGGAGTGTCTGTTCGACCTCTCTGAGCGTACGGTTGCGGACGAGACACAGGCGTTGCAGGCGGAGAACGCACGCCTACGAAAGGAGCTAGACCAGCACCGAGCGGAATTTGCGGCTTTCCGCCGGGAAATGGAGACTCGCACTATGAGTGCTCCCCCCACACAAGACCGACTGACGGATGACGAATTCCGGCGCTCTATTTTAGAGAGCGTCGGAACCATGTTTGACGCGAAGCTGGCGGGTATTAATGACCGCCTGCTACCGGCCCCGCGGACGCGACCACCACTCAGGCACGATGCACTTTCTGTGTACGAGCCGCTGTCCGAAAGCGTGCTGTTGAGCCCGCAAAGGGTACCTAACGAGTCTGCGAGGTCCGTGACACGTTCTCGGACCTCCTCCCCAGTGCTGACTTCTGCCCCTGGGCCGAGTCAGAAGAACAAGCGTGCCGTGGGTGGAAATGCCCCTGCTCCTCTACCACAGAGGGTACCGAAAAAGAGACCTCCGCGTGAGAGAGCTCCAGTTCCTGAAGAGGCACCTCAGTTGCCTCCTCCTCCTCCTCCTCAAACGTCCTCCGAAGGGTGGACGGTTGTAGCGAGGCGGAACAAAAAGAAGACTAAGGAGCCTGCGCCTGCGCCTACACCTGCAGCAGCAGCAGCTCCAAAACCGGCCCCTAAAAAGGCCAAGAAAAAGAAGAAGCGTCCCAGGAAGTTACGACCTCCTCGCTCCGCCGCCGTCGTTATTACGATGTCACAAGATGCGGTGGCAAGTGGTATGACTTACGCCTCCGTCATTGCCCGGGCGAGGCAGAATATTAATCTGCCAGAACTGGGCATTGAGGGGGGCCTAAGATGTCGCAAGGCCGCAACCGGAGCCTACATTTTAGAGGTTCCCGGCACTACAAGCGGCCCCAAGGCGGATGTTTTGGCCCAAAAAATAAGAGAGGAGATCGGCGAGACCGCGCGTGTAACTAGGCCAACACGCTGCGTTGACCTACGTGTGGCTGGTCTAGATGACTCAGTCACCGCCGAAGACGTCTCCCTGGCAATTGCGAGAAAGGCAGAATGCCCGGTGGACGACGTGAAAGTTGGGGTAATACGACGCACTCCCTATGGTTTCGGAACTGTTGTCGTAAAGTGTCCGGTCGTAGCTGCCAAGAAGGTGGTTGCAGGCCGCCTGCTCGTGGGGTGGACTTCCGCCCAAGTGAAGATCCTCGAACCAAGGACGAGGATCTTCTTCCGATCTAGGTTAGGTTAGGTTAGGTTAGGTTAGGTTAGGTTAGGTTAGGTTAGGTTAGGTTAGGTTAGGTTAGGTTAGGTTAGGTTAGGTTAGGTTAGGTTAGGTTAGGTTAGGTTAGGTTAGGTTAGGTTAGGTTAGGTTAGGTTAGGTTAGGTTAGGTTAGGTTAGGTTAGGTTAGGTTAGGTTAGGTTAGGTTAGGTTAGGTTAGGTTAGGTTAGGTTAGGTTAGGTTAGGTTAGGTTAGGTTAGGTTAGGTTAGGTTAGGTTAGGTTAGGTTAGGTTAGGTTAGGTTAGGTTAGGTTAGGTTAGGTTAGGTTAGGTTAGGTTAGGTTAGGTTAGGTTAGGTTAGGTTAGGTTAGGTTAGGTTAGGTTAGGTTAGGTTAGGTTAGGTTAGGTTAGGTTAGGTTAGGTTAGGTTAGGTTAGGTTAGGTTAGGTTAGGTTAGGTTAGGTTAGGTTAGGTTAGGTTAGGTTAGGTTAGGTTAGGTTAGGTTAGGTTAGGTTAGGTTAGGTTAGGTTAGGTTAGGTTAGGTTAGGTTAGGTTAGGTTAGGTTAGGTTAGGTTAGGTTAGGTTAGGTTAGGTTAGGTTAGGTTAGGTTAGGTTAGGTTAGGTTAGGTTAGGTTAGGTTAGGTTAGGTTAGGTTAGGTTAGGTTAGGTTAGGTTAGGTTAGGTTAGGTTAGGTTAGGTTAGGTTAGGTTAGGTTAGGTTAGGTTAGGTTAGGTTAGGTTAGGTTAGGTTAGGTTAGGTTAGGTTAGGTTAGGTTAGGTTAGGTTAGGTTAGGTTAGGTTAGGTTAGGTTAGGTTAGGTTAGGTTAGGTTAGGTTAGGTTAGGTTAGGTTAGGTTAGGTTAGGTTAGGTTAGGTTAGGTTAGGTTAGGTTAGGTTAGGTTAGGTTAGGTTAGGTTAGGTTAGGTTAGGTTAGGTTAGGTTAGGTTAGGTTAGGTTAGGTTTTTTTTTTTTTTTTTTTTTTTTTTTTTTTAGTGAGGCAGCAGTTGATGCTGCCCCTTCTGGCACCTCTAACATTGGTCAGAGCCTTTATATATCTAATTTTACATTCTGACTATCAATTAAGTAAAAGTTTCTGCTGAAAGAGCCTTTTGTATAATTACAAGTTGTTACGAATTTTTTAATTATATCTTAAGGTTTAATACTATTGTTTTAATTCACTGTTTTGACTAATTTTGAGAACATTGTTTTAACAGTTTTTTAAATTTTTACAATTATTACAAGATTTAATTTTACTTTAAACAATTCCATTTTATTCTACTATTTGTACATTTTATTTTATCTTAATTTTACTATCGCGACTAGAACAAACATTTCTACAACACTTACAATTTTGTTATATACATATAATTTCAGGTACTGTCATTTAATTTTAAGATTATAAGCTATTCATTATTATATAATTCAACTATTTTATTACTATTATTACACTTTTGTTTTAATTGTATTTGACTAGATATATATTTATTAACTATTATCACACTTATTTGACTAGATATATAATTATACATATTATTCATAATACATTTATTTATATATTTTGCCTAATTTTTGTGTTCTAACAGATATTTTAGTCCATCTTTTTGTTTATCACTAGGTGTTGGTGTGACTATTCCAGATGTGCTGTTTTTACTGCCTAGGGCCTGGCAAACTTTTTGCGTTGCGTCACTGAATGCTGTGGGTTTGGAGGCCCTGTGCAGCACTGGAAGTTGTGTTGTGATACGGAATTGGGCTGTGTTGCAGAAATTATGCCATAGAGCGTCTATTATTTTAACTAGGGGGCCCTCAGCAGTAACTTATCTTGGCTCTTGCTAGCGAGTCCCACTTTTGGCGTATTGTACAGGCGCCGTCAAAGGCGTTGTGTTCGACGCTGTCCAATTTCGCGGTTGTGCAGTTGCGGCAGCTGGGCGGGGCTCCGGAGGCGCGTTGTTCGCACGCCGTTGCGAGATGTGCCCCCCCGCAGTGGCTGCACAAGTCTGCCGCCTCGGTGCATAGCCTACGACCGTGTCCATAGGCCAAGCACCTGGAACACTGAACCAGTGGACTTTGATCTAATGCCACTACGCGCTGAAGATCTATGTGCACGCGTCCCACTTCCGTGATTTTGTGCCATATAGGAGGAGTGACTTCTACGACTATATGGCACACGTGGGGGTTCCTGGTCTTTTTCCGGTACTTGACCACGAGCTCCTGGGTATCTAGGTCGCCGATGAGGTTTCGGTTTTGAGTCCTAATCGATTGCAGTACCTCCTCGTCGGTGTTTACCGAGAGGACGTGCCTAAGGATGATGAGCGGGTTTTTGTTTCTGGCCGTTTCGACCAGAAGACCCTTGTTTGAGTTCTTGATTTTGCTCATCACCCTTTGGCGTTCCTCTTCGGTACTGCAACCGATTATTACTTTTTGATCTTTTGCTTTTCGGACTGAATCGACCCTGATACCAGAGGACCGGGCGTCGACGGCCGTGCGGATGGTCTGCATGACGTCGCCGCTCGTGTCCTCTACCCGCTCGGATGACACAATGAGGCTATGTACCTGCGGCAGTTGGACATACGCTTTGGTGTTTGTTGTGGGTGCTCGCGTTTTGGCTGCGGCTTCAGCGTAGGTTAGCCGCTCCACAACATCTGCTAGCTTTTTGCACTTCTCGTCGAGGAGAAGTGACTGAAGCTCGATCTGTTGCAGAGTTGTAGAGGTGCCATCGTCAGATCTCCCCACATTGCTGGTGGACATGAGGTCCTCAATTTTCTTCTCATGCCTCTCCAGCATCTCCTCTATCTTGGGAATGAGGGTCTGCTCCACCACGTTTGAGTCGGATGTTGGTTGACTCTCGTGTTTGAGCAGATCCTCGACCCTTTTAGCAACATGTTGCATCAAGTCGGCGTTGTTGTTTACCCCCAATTTTACGTCGGTCCGAATGTTCCCAGACTGTTGCATTAGGCTCTTGATGTCGATCGCGAGCGCCTTAAAGTAAGCAAGGCACTCAGCGATTGAGCCCAGCTCTGGGAACTGCGGTAAGGACGACGTGACTGTCTTTTTGACAGCCTTGGGGGCCTTCGACAATGTTGCGCTCTTGATCACCCGTGTCTGACTTAGATCTTCCGTGGACTCGATGCGATCGATACTAGTTCGTACTTTGCTGTTTCCAGCTTTGGACGAGTCCACGGACGACCTGTGGGTGGGAGGAGTTCGGTGCATGTTTAAGGGGGGGAGTATTTTACTTTTACAGCTGTAAAGGGGCTGTAAAAGTTTTTAAAATTTAAAAGAAGTATACAATTTGCAAAAGAACAATTAGAGCGATTCAAAATTAAAATTTCAATTTAAAAATAAATATATTATAAATTAAAATTAAAATTCCAAATTAAATATAAATAGACAATTGAATACACAATAAATAACTAATTAATACTTAAAACTAAAACACTTTTTTCTTTAATTTACAGGTGCAGCCGAGCAGAACAACAAGGACAACACAGGTAAGTAAAGGTCAGGTACGTCAGGTATATAAGCTATTTTATTATTTTTGTATATATGTATATATTTATATACAGTCAGGTACTATTTAATATGACTAGTCTAACAGTGAAAACCGTTTCACGATATCACGTCTGGGGTTAGGTTAGGTTAGGTTAGGTTAGGTTAGGTTAGGTTAGGTTAGGTTAGGTTAGGTTAGGTTAGGTTAGGTTAGGTTAGGTTAGGTTAGGTTAGGTTAGGTTAGGTTAGGTTAGGTTAGGTTAGGTTAGGTTAGGTTAGGTTAGGTTAGGTTAGGTTAGGTTAGGTTAGGTTAGGTTAGGTTAGGTTAGGTTAGGTTAGGTTAGGTTAGGTTAGGTTAGGTTAGGTTAGGTTAGGTTAGGTTAGGTTAGGTTAGGTTAGGTTAGGTTAGGTTAGGTTAGGTTAGGTTAGGTTAGGTTAGGTTAGGTTAGGTTAGGTTAGGTTAGGTTAGGTTAGGTTAGGTTAGGTTAGGTTAGGTTAGGTTAGGTTAGGTTAGGTTAGGTTAGGTTAGGTTAGGTTAGGTTAGGTTAGGTTAGGTTAGGTTAGGTTAGGTTAGGTTAGGTTAGGTTAGGTTAGGTTAGGTTAGGTTAGGTTAGGTTAGGTTAGGTTAGGTTAGGTTTTTTTTTTTTTTTTTATTAATAAAAACGATTTCTACAGACTCTTTTGGTCTGTACCTTTTTTTGATTGTGTTTTATGTTGTTAGATTCATTTATTTTTCATATAATCTTATATGCTCCGCGCAGAGCTTACAAAAAATAGGTCATTAAAAATTAGATTACAATATAAATAAGTTATATCTATACAAGTAAATAGTGCATGTGCATATTTTTTTTTTTTTTTTTTTTTTTTAGTTTTTTTTTTTTTTTTTTTTTTAATTTTTTATTATTATATATTAGTATTGTTTTTATATCTCTGGTTTTTCCCTTAGTCTTGCCAAGGGGTGATTTCATTTAATTAGATGTATTCCCTATTTTGTTGGCGATCTCGGCGTCG
Organism: Emmelina monodactyla; assembly: GCA_916618145.1. NCBI lineage: Eukaryota > Metazoa > Arthropoda > Insecta > Lepidoptera > Pterophoridae > Emmelina > Emmelina monodactyla. Next base: position 42,806 of record CAKAJY010000003.1, on the reverse strand, counting down.
CCATCCCTTATCGCCATTCTGAGGTTGTAGTCGCGGATCGCTGCTTCCGTCGCACTATGGCTGCACTGAATTAAGTTCGCGATTACATCGTTTTGGATGCAATCGGTAAAGTATGTGCAGCTCTTTGTGTGTCTTGTTAGTGCGACGACCGCGTGCGACACGCTTTCTACAATCCTTGTTTTGGTTGTTTTTGTTCGCACGATCACCACTGTCTCGTATGTTTGTCCCTGTGCTTCGTGGATGGTGAGAAGCCTTGATCCCGGTTCCGAGCCGAAACCCTGACTGGTGAGGTCTGCTTTTTCAGCC
>CAKAJY010000003.1:15000-40000 GCA_916618145.1 Emmelina monodactyla | reverse complement strand
TTAAAAGAAATGGTTACAATAATTTTAATATTATGACGCTGCGAGACCTCTGCGATTAGATACTGAGGCCTGCGGCGTCATAGGTGATGCTAAGATACAAATATAACAAAATGAAACACATAAAATTAGTAAGACACAATGAAACTGAATTTTTTACAAACTAAAATAAGAAATAAAAGAATCACATAAAATATAAAGATTGAAAACACTAATTATAATTTTGAAACAATAAAATAATTAATTCTAAAAGAGATACGTGATTTGTAAACAGGATATAAAACAATCATCAAAATGAAGTATTATATATACAGGAAGTTATGAACCAAAATCAATTTTATTGATAATTTTATTTCGCATATTGCGAACGCTAGGGCAAGATGTTGAAATGGCGGTGTGGCAAGTATCAAGCTTAGATTTGAACTTAATATTAATACTATCACAGTTAAGGCATTTTGATGGAGATTCTTTATTGGGGCAGTTACTGTACGTGTGGTCTTTGGCGGCGCAGTGAGAGCAGGAGTCCGTTGTCGCGGTGCAATGGCTTTTAAGGTGTCCAAACTGGTAACATTTGTAGCACTGAATAAACGGGCAGAAGTCCTCCACGTGGACTCGTTGATAGTCCAGAGAGACTCTGCCCAGCTGTATTATGGACTTGTAAATGGTAGGTTTAACTTGAATCACGGCGTTGTAGAGTTCGGGGTTTCGGTTATTTCGCTTGAATTTGAAAATTATGTCTTCTTCGGATGTGACTAAATCAGAGATGGTAGAGTTTTGGTTGCGCAGGGCGGATATTAACTCTTCCTTGGGTAAATCATTCGAAATGCCTTTGATGATAAGCATAGGTCTCAGTCGTTTGGCAGGTTCTGCGCTCACTTGTGTTGCGCCGCTGAGTCTGTTCAAGGTGTCATCACGCTGCTTGGTGGTGTCGAACTCAACACGGAGTTTGTTATTCGAGATCGCCTGAACTTTCGCTGGTGCGTAACTTTGTTCACGAAAGCTGACGCTCTTCTTGAACGCAGTGATTACATCTTGCCTGGATTTTACTTGAACGGTAGGTGTTATAATGATGGCCGGTTTGGAAGATGTTTGTGCGGTAGGCTTCGGTAAGGCAGGGAAGCCCGGAGGGTGTTGTGCAGAGGTGTTAGTGGCCGCTAGACTCGCGTAGTTGGGGTGCTTCTGGGCAGCGACGAGTTGGTCTTTGAAACGCGACATCTCACTGCGTACTGCCATAATGATTTCATGTTTAAGCGTCTCGCCGGATTCAGCCGCTGCTTTGGTTGGTGGTGTTGACTTTGGGGGCTCGATGTTAAGGGGTAAGTCACGTACGACGAACCGAATCTCCTCCGCTGCCGATATGATGCGCTTTTTGTTCGCCACTGTCAAGCTCCTCCCTTCAGTGACCGCAAAGAGGATGTCGGCCGCCAGTTGGTCGAGGCTAGCCTTAACGAAAGCTAGATCGATGGTTTCTCCGGTAATGAGGGGGTTGATGATGCGGATATCCACCGGTGGGGGAGCCGCCGCAGGTTGTTTGTCGCGAGCGGCATCCTTTTTTGTAGTTTTGATCTTGCTGCGTGTACCTCTAGGCGCTATGGGAGAGCGAGTGGGTATGGGGGAAGGTGTCCTCGTCCTATCCATGTAGAGGCCTAAAAACGCCTCATCATCCGACTCCATTGTTGATTAACACTTATAAGAAAATCGTCTTGTGATAAAAGTTCTAAAAAGTTCTAAAGTTCTAACGTTCTAAAAATAGAACGTAGGCCACACCTCCTCCGAACTTCGCGTCGCTGTTGCGGAGACGCGGACCATAGGCCACACCTCCCCATACAGACTTCACGTCGCAGTTGCGAAAAGTGACTCTAAACCACGCCCCGTGATGACAACACCGCCATCTACCGGCAGAAAGCGGAGTAAAAAGGCGGGGCTTAGAAAGATGAACGGAGATACAACGTGTTTCAAAATATACCATAAATCTAATAAAATTTTTAACAAAACTGAGTAAACTATATTAAATAATTGTGAAAATGTTGGGATATAATACAAAAAGACAGAATAAAAGAATATTAAAACTATTGCAGTGAAAAGGATAAAATTAATAGCAAAAACTAAGATGGAAGTGAATTATACAACAAGTCGGAAATTAAAACTTAAAATGTTAACACGTTGTATCCAGTGTCCCTCAAGCGGCGAAAAGCGGCGTAAAGGGGCGGGGTTTAGACAGTTAAATGTGATACAGCGTGTTCTAGCTTATATTGTAAAATACAAAATATATTTAAAAAGATCTAATGAAAACTATACTACTAAGCTGAATTATAATGGACAAAGTTGGAATAATGTATATAGTCAACAAGAAATATTTAGGAGATTATTGTACTAACAAAAATGATGTGATTAATTACAAAAAGTGAGGAAAATGGATTTTATGTTTTAAAGAAAATTGTACAGAAAGTTATTATAGTTATTACAAAACAATGTTAACAAATCTAGCAATTAAACAAAAGGATTTTTTAAAACTATTTTACCTATAAAAATATTGACATATGAAAATGAAATAAGAGAACACACTGTGTAAAATCGCCCTCAAGCGTCGGATGGCGGAACTAAAAGAGCGCCGAAGGTACAGCGTGTTCTGAGTTTTATTATTACTGCAATGAATTTTTGTAACAAAATTTTATAAAACTATTGATATACTGCAAACTTATACTGAAGAATGTTGAGATATTGTGTATAAATCAAATAATGGGTTATTGAAACTATAATATTGACAAAACGGAGGTGGATAAATACAATTACTAAAGAAAAAGATGAATTTTATGTTATACAATTTTGGAAAGTATTACAATAATAATAAAATGAGAGTACAAATTAACCACGTTATTTAAACAAAGTGAGTTTATAAACTATTTTAACAATGAAAATGATGACAGAGTAAAATTAAAATAAATGAACACGCTGTATCGACAAGCAAAACTAAAGTGGTGGGGATGAGAAGTTATAGATTAATTGAGTTATCTGGTTAAAAAAGCACTAAACTGTCTATGTAACTGTATAAAGGTGGGTGTTAAACACTAAAGATAGTATATGCACTGAAAACAGTTAGTGAATAAAAGGTTTTAAAAAGTTATGTCGAAAAAAGAGAGAAACTGTCTTGGTAGGCCATCTATCGGAGAAAAGTCAAACTAAAATCACACACTTATTGTTCTAAAAATAGAATTGTTCTAGAATGTTCCATAGGCCACGCCCCCAGGATAGAAAAAATGCCGAAAACTGATGATTTATGCACTGAATCTATTTAAACTATATATGAAAATGTACATTGGACACTGGGCTATTGATTTGAGTATATGGAAAGAGATTTAAGTCTGGTATTTGAGCACTATTCACAGAAAAGGGACTGGGGGGCGGGGCTTACCTGAGTTTAATTTGCACAAAAATGTCTATAAAATCCTTTCTGAGTGTCCTATCACTATGTATGATACACCAAAATGTTCGTGGCGATCCAACGGATGTTCCAGAGACAGTGTAGTGGTTGCCGGGTCACAGGAAAAAATTTTCCAGCGGCCGCGCCCTGTTTGAAGATGGTTTTTCTGGAGCTGCTCGGCGATGGTTCATCAGAAAAATGCGAGAGAGGTGTCAAAAGACGCGTCTCGTCGCACCGCATCCAACGAAACCATTTAACCCGGGGGTCGTCGATCACTCTGGGGCGCCGCACGCACTTTTGTCCCTTGCAACCAAACACTTGTATGGAGACTGTCTCCAAAAGTTGGCGTATCACCACGAAACTTGGAGATGTCTTTTGAAACACTTAAACACATGCACACACAAATTTTCAGGCGAATCGGAGCACTTTTTCCCACATCGATGATTTTTTCACTGAGGAGCGCGTTTTTTCGCTTCCGCTCGGTCCGGCGGGTGCGGGGGGACTCTCGGGTTAGGTTAGGTTAGGTTAGGTTAGGTTAGGTTAGGTTAGGTTAGGTTAGGTTAGGTTAGGTTAGGTTAGGTTAGGTTAGGTTAGGTTAGGTTAGGTTAGGTTAGGTTAGGTTAGGTTAGGTTAGGTTAGGTTAGGTTAGGTTAGGTTAGGTTAGGTTAGGTTAGGTTAGGTTAGGTTAGGTTAGGTTAGGTTAGGTTAGGTTAGGTTAGGTTAGGTTAGGTTAGGTTAGGTTAGGTTAGGTTAGGTTAGGTTAGGTTAGGTTAGGTTAGGTTAGGTTAGGTTAGGTTAGGTTAGGTTAGGTTAGGTTAGGTTAGGTTAGGTTAGGTTAGGTTAGGTTAGGTTAGGTTAGGTTAGGTTAGGTTAGGTTAGGTTAGGTTAGGTTAGGTTAGGTTAGGTTAGGTTAGGTTAGGTTAGGTTAGGTTAGGTTAGGTTAGGTTAGGTTAGGTTAGGTTAGGTTAGGTTAGGTTAGGTTAGGTTAGGTTAGGTTAGGTTAGGTTAGGTTAGGTTAGGTTAGGTTAGGTTAGGTTAGGTTAGGTTAGGTTAGGTTAGGTTAGGTTAGGTTAGGTTAGGTTTTTTTTTTTTTTTTTTTTTTTTTTTTTTTTTAATAAAAAACGATTTCTACAGACTCTTTTGGTCTGTACCTTTTTTTGATTGTGTTTTATGTTGTCAGATTCATTTATTTTTCATATAATCTTATATGCTCCGCGCAGAGCTTACAAAAAATAGGTCATTAAAAATTAGATTACAATATAAATAAGTTATATCAAGTAAATAGTGCATGTGCATTTTTTTTTTTTTTTTTTTTTTTTTTTTTTTTTTTTTTTTTTTTTTTTTTTTTTTTTTTTTTTTTTTTTTATTATTATTATATATTAGTATTGTTTTTATATCTCTGGTTTTTCCCTTAGTCTTGCCAAGGGGGTGATTTCAATTAATTAGATGTAAATCCTATTTTGTTGGCGATCTCGGCGTCGCCATCCCTTATCGCCATTCTGAGGTTGTAGTCGCGGATCGCTGCTTCCGTCGCACTATGGCTGCACTGAATTAAGTTCGCGATTACATCGTTTTGGATGCAATCGGTAAAGTATGTGCAGCTCTTTGTGTGTCTTGTTAGTGCGACGACCGCGTGCGACACGCTTTCTACAATCCTTGTTTTGGTTGTTTTTGTTCGCACGATCACCACTGTCTCGTATGTTTGTCCCTGTGCTTCGTGGATGGTGAGAAGCCTTGATCCCGGTTCCGAGCCGAAACCCTGACTGGTGAGGTCTGCTTTTTCAGCCTGGGTGTGTACCAGGTACAGGGTGTCGTTCATTCTCGGGATCTTGGCTTTTGTGAATGGTTTCAGTGACAGGGACCTGAGTGCAGTGTTGGACGTGTATATGCCTCCATAGATCTCGCGAAGCGCATACGGCACGTCCATTGGGATTCTGTGCGAACAGTTTATTTCCCTCGCGTGGCTTGTCGTAGTGTGTGGAGTGAGGTATAAAAGTGGGAAGAGGTTGTTCCTATCGATGTAAGGAAGCTGGTTTTTGTCACCCACAAGGATGATCTCTTGGGGCCTGGCCAGTTGAGCTGCCATGACGATGGCACCAAAATGGTTCATGAGGGCTTCGTCCACCATGAGGCGTGTACACGTTTGTCCCTTCATGCCATTTACTAATATTGATGCCATCGTTCGCACTCGTAGGTTGGTGAGGTGGCCAAGACGAGGCTTCAGCTTTTTCCTTACATCGTTTGCAGCCTCAGAGGTCGTTATCGCTATGATGTCTTCTTCTACGTTGATGTTTTCCAGCATCCATTTTGTTTTCCCGCAGCCTGGGACCCCAATGATGTGAGTTATGGTAGGCTCTTGCCAGTCTTCCGGGGTTCCGCCTTCGAATAGATCTCCCGCCAACGCTTTTGCGTTTGTCAGAATATCATCTTCAAGCATTACCCTGGTACACTTGGCTACTACCACTATTGGGTCGTTAGGTGGTGTTTCGAAAGTGCCTTTGCCTGGGTCCGTTTGTGTCCTTTTGGATACAAAACCGCTCGACTCGCTGTAGGCTGCCATGTATGACCCTGACATGCTGCCCATTAGGACTTGAGCTTTGTCATTGTCGTACACAGCGGCCTCTGCTTCATCCAGTAGAACTCGTAGCAGCCCATGTGTGTTCCGTTTGTAGTTCTGCAAGATGGTTTTGCAGACATCTGTGAACACTATCTGGTTGGCTTCGGTGACCGCCACGAATTCCAGGAAAGCGTTTATTGCGTGGTCTCGGGGTTCTCGGACTGTTCTTAGTTTTGGCAGCGACACTTGTCCCTTGTCTGCTCTGCTGCGGGGGCAAGCTGGTGGTTCCGATGCTTGTCTCTTGTATGGTGCTGGCTTCGTGAAGATTGCGACCGCCTCTTCCATTGAGACTGCTCTTCCCACTTTTTTGGGTATGTTGGTGATTGCCCTGGAGATCTTGCTGAGGGCCGTGATGATGTGGGACATTGTTCCGTGGGAGGTGCCTGATGTTTGTTGGTCTGCTTGTTGCTCTAACCGCACCCGTTCTTGATGTCTTTGGGACCCACTAAGATGTGGGTTGACGATCGGGTGGTCCTGGCTGTCGATGGGGACTTGTGCGGTGTTTTGACTGCGGCGATGGGCTAGGAGATAACTCAGGCTTTGCCCTCTGTCCTCGTAGATCACTATTTCGTGATACTTTGAGGCCAGAAGGGCTCCGCCGTAGTCCTTTGTTTCGCCTTTGATGTATGCCACAGTCATGGCGTCCACGCTGATCTTTTTAGGACTTTCTCCGGTTCGGTTTGCCAAACTGGTGAGCACTTGGCACATCTGTTCGAACTCCGTTGGTTGGCCTACGTCTCCCGCGGCGAGCAGTGCGATAGTTTTGTTGTTCTTCCGCACTATTCTACACGTTTGACCTTCGACCGTTACCGTAGGGAGTTCTTCGTACATTTTGCGCCGCATGGTGATCTTGTTTGTGCTACCATTTATTAGGGCTCCGAGTCCTGGAGAGATGGTTATTCGGGCTTTGTTGGCTAGAGCGTTGCAGAAGGCGATTCCCAGACTTTCAGTGTTATTGTCCATGAACAATGCCACTCCTCTCAACTTGATTCCAGGGCATCCTGTTTGTGCTATTGTAAGAATGTTGAGTGTTTGGGTGCATCGTATAGGTGGTATATGTGAGGTTTGTAAGGTTTGTGTGTTCAGCTGTTGTGTGTCTGTTGGCGTTGTTTGGTTTGTGGTGTTGGATTGGTTCAGGGTGCTGTTTATTTTTACCATAGTTGAAGCTATGGTCTTCATAAACGGTATTAGGGCTTCACGGTCTTTATTTCTATTGATTATGTGTGTAAGGTTTTCTATTTTCCACTCCAGGTCGATTTGGTGGGTGAGATTGAGACGCTGCACCTGGAAGCGCGGGCATTCGAAAAGCAGGTGCCATACCGATTCTACCTTGGCGGGGTCACACTCGCATTGGGGGCTGGTCTTCAGGTTAAAGCGGTGTAAATATTCGCAGAAGGCGCCGTGCCCCGTTAGGACTTGAGTCAGGAGATGGCACGGTTTTACTTCTCTCACAATGCTATAGGCCTTAGCAACGTCGGGGAAGAAAACCTTTGTTACTGCGCCAGTGTCTGACGCATCGTAGCGATCCTGCCATTTGCAGATCGTCTCTTTCCTGATTCTTGTCCTAATATATGAGAGCGGAACCTCTGCGTAGTCCGGTTTTGAGCTGGTTTTATTCGCACCCGCTTTCGCTAGCTCGTCTGCCCTTTCGTTCCCGGCTGTGCCCACGTGTGCTCTGAGCCAGAAAAGCCGCACTTCTCTGCCGTCTTGTCTTATGCGAGCAATGCTCTCCTTGATGGATTTGGCCAGAGGGTGAAGTAGTTTGGGATTACTCAAAAGTTCGAGCGATGATCTTGAGTCGCTGAGGATGTTTACTTTGTCCCTGTTACTTTCTTCTGCCCTTTTAACGGCCCTATGGAGTGCATACATCTCTGACTGGAAGACCGTGCAGGTTTCGTCGAGACTGTAGGTATCGTAAGATGTTTCTTTCCCATGCTCCCACCACGTCATGGCGGCTCCGACCTTTCCCTCCATTTTACTGCCGTCTGTGTATATTTCCGGTCCAGTAATTTTAAGGGTTTCCACGGTCGTTGCATCCATGTTTTCAAGCAGCTCGAACTCAGTTGTTATTTGAGTAGCAGGATGTGGTAAGTCTTTGAACTTCACTATTTGCTCGAGCTGTCTCTGTGGTGGTAGGTACTCATGGGAGACACCTTTTTTGGCCTCGTATAGTGCGGCGTTTTCCTGGATGCGCAGGTCTAGCGGCAGGGTTCCTGACAGGACCGTCACGGATGTTAGTGAGGCGGTCCTGTAGGCTTTGCAGATCTTTTGTGCAAAGTTCCTTTGTAGCGCTTCCAGTTGCTTTCTGTTCGTGACTAGCTGTGTTGCTTCTGCCCAGGCGCATGCTCCGTAGGTGACGATGGGTTCTGTCACTGCGACGTAGATCGTTCTTATGATTTCTCCGTTAAGTCCCCAGGTCACCTTAGCTGCGCATGCCAGCTGTTTGTATATGTCGGCGGCTTTTTTGCACACCGCTTTGACATGCGAGATGAAGTTAAGGCGCCTGTCTATTATGAGCCCTAGAAGTTTTATCTCGTCCACCAGGGTGATTGGTGTTTCATTCATGGTGATTTCAGGGGGGTCGAACTTCAGCTTTTTGGTTATAAGCATCGCGTTGGTCTTATGCGCTGCGAAGTTCAGCTTGTTTTTGACTCCCCATTTTGAAACTTTTTCCAATACCCTGTTGGCCGTTTGCTCTATTTTGGCTATGGACTTCCCGGAGAATACCAGAACCCCATCGTCGGCGAAGGCTTGACAGTGGACTTCCTCTTTCGACAGCAGCTGTAGCAGGGGATCCAAGATGAGGTTCCAAAAGGTCGGTCCTGCGATGGATCCTTGGACACAGCCCTTTGTGGTCTCTCTCTCGCTGGTTGCCCCTGCGTAGTTGATGGTGATTTTTCTGTCTGTGAGGTATGAGTCCACCATCATATATAAGTTCCTTGGGCAGCCCCTGGACAGTAGTTGGTGTTTTAGAGCCGGCCACCACGCATTGTCGAAGGCTCCCTCTATGTCTAGCGATATTACCAAAACTGATTTTTTATCGCTTAGCTCAGATCTAATGTGCTTGAGAAGATCATAGAGGGCGTCCTCCGTTCCGCGCTGTGGCATGAAACCGTACTGTGTGTCTTTGAGAGTTGGCAGCAGATGCCATTGCAGCCGTCCCACCAGTAGTTTTTCCACAGTTTTCCCCAGTACTGATAGAAGTCCTATGGGTCTGTAGGATTTTGGGTGGGTGTAGTCAGTTTTCCCGGGTTTTCGGAGAATGACTACATGGGCAGTTTTCCATCGCTTGGGGAAGTAGTGGATTGACAAACACTTATTTGCGATTGCCAAGAACACCTCCTTTCCGCTTCGGATTGCCCGGGCGCAAATGTCTGCTGTGAACCCGTCCGACCCTGGTGCTTTCTTTGGGTTTTGGGTTTTAAGCACCGCCTCCACCTCTGCTTCCGTGAAGGGTGGGTCGTCGGCCGCCAGTTCTTCTTGTGCGGTCGTTCTGCTTTCCACACTTTCTCTGAGGCGTCTATGGTACGGATTGTCTGTGGATATATTGTCACCAGGATAGAAGGTTTCGGCGAGTAGATTTGCCGATTGGTCTGGATTCAGACTTTTGCCATCCGAGCCTTGAAGAAGCATGTCTTCTTGGCTGTTTGATGTTTTCCTGATGACCCTATATATTCCGTCCCACATGCTTTCTCTTTCTTGTGTGGAGCAGAAGGTTTTCCAACTCTCTGTTTTGGCCCTCTGTGCTGTTGAGAGGTACATCTCTCGGGCCTCTTGATAGTCTTCCAGTACGGCTTCAATTCTGGCGGGAGCAGCGTTTTTGATTCTGCGTTTTTTGCGGAGCACGTCTTTTTTTAGATCCTCGAGGTCTTTGGTCCACCAAGGTGGTGTCGGTTTACCTTGCCTTTTCTTTGGTTTGGGGATCGCGTGTTCGCATGCAGAATCTATTGACTCGGCGTAGGCCTCTATGATGGATTCCATTTCCTCCGTACTGTCTACCTTGTTAATCCTGTCGACTGTGAGGTTTTTCCCTTCTAGTGAGTGGCATAGTACCTCGCTAAACAGCTGCCAGTTCGCTTTCTTGGTGTTATACTTTCGTGTGGTTGGTCGCACTATTGGTGTTAGGCGTGCTTCCGTTGACACGGTGAAAGTAATAGCGTTGTGGTCAGATGTCGTGAGTTGTTTGTCCACTCTCCAGTTTTTAATCTTTCCTAGAAGGGTAGTCGAGCAGGCTGTTACGTCTACCAGACTGCTGCATAAGCGGCCCTGTCGATAGACTTCAAAGGTAGGCGTATCTCCGATGTTTAGGATATGGAAGTCCATTTCGCTTAAGAAGGCGTTATAGGCCTCGCCTCTTTCGTCATCTTCCTTGCTGCCCCACCAGTGGCTCTTGGCATTTGTGTCGCCACCGATGATGATGTGTTCCGTTGGTAATTGTGAGCATGCCGTTTTTGTTCGTTCTATGTTTGTTGTTATGTCTTGGTTTCCTTCATAGTATATTGAGACTAGTCCAAGCTTTAGGGGACCCGCTTCTATCATCACTACTGCTTCGGTTTCGGAGACAAGTTGCGGGTCATGTGTGATCTTTACCTTGTCTCCAAAAATGATGATGGCTGCTTTTACAGGTTTTTTGCGGTTGAGGGTGCATTGTACTATCTGCGTGCCTGGTGGTTGCTTCATCACACCAGTGCTGCCTACATAGGGTTCCTGCACTAGTGCGATGGTGGCTCCTCGGTGTTCCGCTGCCTGCAGCAGCTCAGCAGTGACGAGCTCAGATCTTCGGAGGTTTGCTTGGATGAAGTGTAGTCCCGTTGGATGACTATGAACGAGACCGGACCTTGATGGAACGACGGCGTTAACAATAGGTTATCCTGGACCGCGCTATTCTGTCCCAGCCCTGGCGTTCTGGGCATATTTCACTATATGCCATGTGGGGCGGCGTGGTGCTGTTGGCGTCTTTGCCAGCCAACTTGCAATTTCTGCATGTTGGTGGCTCCTGCTTCTGTCTGGCATGGCAGTCTTGCCATGAGTGTGCTTTGCCGCAATAGTTGCAGCGTTGCTCTGGTTCTTTGCACAAGATTTTCGTGTGCCCAAAGCCCAGACATTTCGCGCATTGTACCAGGGGAGATTGGTCTTCTACCTTGCATTTGCTAAGGCCGACGTGTACCATTCCCTGTTCCAACATTCGTTTGTGCAGGAGCGGCGACGTTTCCAGCACCGGATGGCACTGAAGCGTGTTTCGTGCTCGCTTCTTATAACGCAGTTTCAAGTTCTTTTCTGGTAGCCCTTCAAATAACTTCTTGTTTTGGGCTATCAGGTTGTCCAGGATTTCCTGATCGCTGTGGTAGCTCATCACGTTTTTGATTATTACCAACGGGTTCTGCTGTGTGGCATCTTGTACCTGGAGTGTCTTGTTTTTGTTAATTTGTGTTTTGAGTCGTTGGAGCCCCTCCCTTGACTCGCAGCTCAGGATCACCTTGCTGTTTTTGGCCTTGCGGACTCTGTCCACAGTGATACCCGTGGATTTGAAATCCAGGGTTGATCTTATGGCCTCGATGACCTTTTCCCCGGTGTTTGTGGGATCGGTCGACGAGACAATCACTGCGTGATTAGGTTTTTTGGCCATGTCAGCGTAGGTGGCCCCCCGCTGCGTGCTTGGGGTGGGTTTTGGTGCCTTGTTCATGGAGGAGTTGAACCATGTTAAAGTTTTGCTTAGTTCCTTTGATTGGTTTTCCAATTTTGTTGCTGATTCCGTTAGTGCGATTTCAGTTGCCAGTCCCACAGTTCCTGGTTGGGATTGCCCGGTTTGTCCCTTCACCTCCTCTATCTCTTTGAGGATGTTCTTGGCCTGAGATTTCAGGGGAGCCAGTTCTTCGCGTACCGCGATCTGGATTTCCTCCTTTGAGGCGGGTCTCCGATCTTCGACTATTGACTTGAGCGTCGTCACTTCAGTCAGTAAGGTGTTGGTGTCTTCGGATAGGCTTTTCAGCCTGTCCGAGACGTCTTTATGCTCAGAGTTTGTGGGTGAGCCCTGATTTGGTGACGTGGGTGTTGATGCTCTAGTGGCTTTGCCGGAGTCCCGCTTCAGATAATAAATCTCGTTTGCCAAATCTCCGAGTTTTTTGGCCAGTTCTTCGATGGCCGGCGTGTGGTCTTTACAACCGCCTTTTGCTGGTTCGATGTTTTCCGCTTTTTTGGAGGTTGGCTCCTTTACTTCCAGGTGGACAGTCTTCATTGTTTTTAGGAGGCTGTCCATCTGGAGGTCGAGCTTCTCTTGCAGCGCTGTTAGTGCCTTTCTGGTGTTCGAAAGCTCTTGCCTTGTCTCTGCGTGTAGGAGGTCGGCAACGGTCTGCAATTCCTCCATTTTTTTGGCGTGTTGTTTTTGGACCCACGCCATCTCCCTGGCGGCTCTAGTCCGTTCCACTTCGAGGTTGACTCTGTGGCGGTGTCTTGAGTCCGACAGGGCGAGAACCAGCTCGTAGAGGTTGTTCAGGTTTTCCACGGCTGTTGCTCGCAACTCTCGCTTGAGTGTTTTTGATGACTCGAGGGCGTTTTTGCCCTCCATCAGGAACTCTCTTGCTCGCTCCGTGGCTAGGTCTTTGCAGATTCCGCTGCGGTTTCCCTGCGGTGGGAGGATGCTTCTCCTGTTGCTGGGCTCGCTGCAGGTATCTGTCCACTCGTCATCGGTTTGCGGCTCTTTAGCCTTCTGGCTCCAGGCTTCCATATCCTCCGGTTCGGAGCCGCATTCCGAGTCTGATTTGGCCACGACTACGGTGTAGTAGTCATTTCGGGGTGTGGTGCGTAGCTCGGCGAGAGTTGGTGTGGTTAGTTTTTCGCGGGCTGGTGTCTGTGGGGTTTTCGCGGGTGTGGTGCGTAGCTCGGCGAGAGTTGGTGTGGTAGGTTTTTCGCGGACAGGTGTCTGTGGGGTTTTCGCGGGGGTATGGAGGTCCGCGCTGTCATTTAGCAGAGAGATGTCCGCCAATCTCCGGACATCGTCTGCTGCACTATTTCTGGCAACTGATTGGGCGTTTTTAATCGTTACTGCCCGTCTGATTCCGCCCGTGGCGGTTTTTTTCTTTGTCTTTTGCTCGAGAGACAGCTGGCGGCAAAGGTCTATAGGGCCGATGGTTTTTTTTGCCGACTCTCGAGCCTCCTCGAGGTTTTCTCGCGATAGGTGTGTGTTTTTTTATTGCGAAGGTTGGTTTCGTGGGTGAGGGTGATTTTTTTGGTGTTGCGCTTGATGGTGGTGATGTGGTCTGTGTAGTAGTTTTCGACTTACCTTGCTTGGGGGACGAAGGCGGTGGTGGCGGGGATGTCGACGACGGCTGTTGGGTTTGCGCGGTCTTGTCTTCCGCGACCTCCGGGGTGGTCTTGTTGTTGCTAGACATAGTTGGTGCTAGTTTCCCTTGGCAAGATTGAAGGTGTTGATTAAAAATTGTTATTTTTTTTTTTTTTTTTTTAACTTGTGTGAATTTTTTTTTTTTTTTTTTTTTTAAATTTGTTTATTCACTATTGCACAATTGAAATAATATGGTAGAAATAATATGTTAGAGTTCAAAAATAAAAGTTGTTGGATTCTTTTAGCTGCTGTGATGCTGGAGTTCCTTGTTTCTACAAAATATTTTTTGTTTGTTGCTGTTTTCTCAAAAACCGTTGGAGCAGTTTTGTAGGTCTTCTCTTTCTGATTCTTTTGAGCCCTTGCACGGTGTTGTGGGTCCAAAAATGACTACGCTACAGCTCGCGGGGTATTTGTCCGAGGGGGTGTTTGGGGGGGTGGTTTAAACCCTTGAGGCCAGTAGACTGTCCTTCCTCTCCTGAGTACAACAAGCCCGCGCACGAGGGGCTTTCTTCCAGGGGGGTGAGACTTCTGGAGCGCAGGGGGTGTTGGGGGGTGGTTTGATCCCTTGGTACTGGACGGTTGGCCTTCTTCTCCCGAGTGCAATGAGCCCACGCACGAGGTGTTTTCTTCCGGGGGGGGTGAGGCTTCTGGAGCGCGGGGGTGTTGGGGGGTTGTTTGAACCCTTGGGGCTGGACAAGTGGCTTTCTTTTCCCGAGTGCAACGAGCCCACGCACGAGGTGTTTTTTCTTCCGGGGGTGAGGCTTTCTGGAGCGCGGGGGTGTTGGGGGGTGGTTTTATCCCTTGGTGCTGGACGATTTGCCTTCTTCTCCCGAGTGCAACGAGCCCACGCACGGGGTGTTTTCTTCCGGGAGGGTGGGGCTTTCTGGAGCGCGGGGGTGTTGGGGGGTGGTTTAATCCCTTGGTGCTGGACGGTTTGCCTTCTTCTCCCAAGTGCAACGAGCCCACGCACGAGGTGTTTTCTTCCGGGGCTGTGAGGCTTCTGGAGCGCGGGGGTGTTGGGGGGGGTGGTTTGGACCCTTGGGGCTGGACAGTTGGCCTTCTTCTCCCGAGTGCAACGAGCCTACGCACGGAGCTCTGCGATCCCGGATGACGGGGTTGGGTCTCGAGGGGGTGGGGCTTCTGGAGCGCAGGGGGTGTTGGGGGGGTTCGTTATTACCCTTAGGGCTGCTCAGTTGGCCTTCCTCTCCTGATTGCTGCGAGTCCACGCACGGGGTCCTGCGATCTCGTACGGCGGAATTAGCTTCCAGGGGGTGCGGTTTCTGGAGCGCGGGGGGTGTTGGGGGGAATACAAACCCTTGGGACCAGTCGCTTGTACCAGCACTCCTGACTGTCTGGAGCCCAAGCACGGGTTCCCACGGACTTCTGCGGCGTAGTTTACTTCTGCGGGGGTGGGGTTGGTGGTGAGCGGGGGGGGTGGTGGTGTCCCGATGGGGCCTTTAGATCCTGGGGAGGTCTTGATCCCGGTCCTGGTTCCGTACAGGAACGGCTCTCCTACCGCAGTTTGTTGAGGAGTTCCCTGGAACAGCTCTGATGTGATAGCTGTCTTCAGTTCTGCTCCTCACGACTCTTGAGACTGTTGCCTGTCTTCAGGTTCGTAACTCACCTAGTGACTCGGCGACGTACCGTAGCGTACAGTCTGTTGTTGTGTACTGTATTCGGCGCCGGCTTGGCGGCGCGTGTTGTCTGCCTTAGTAGGTCGCCTTGTCTGTATGGGATTTTACGAACCTTTGGTGGCTTATAACTTCCCGATGCGTTCTCCGATCTTCCTGGTTCGACCGTTGTTGGATTGGGCTTTTGATCGCCTATCCGTCGGTATATAGATCAGGATGATCGGGTCCTCCGAAGGTGTTGTTTACTAACCGGGAAGTTTGGTGCTTAATAACTTGGAGGTCCTGCGGGATATCGAGTGTTCTCCAATTGCACTTGTTAAGCACACACTGCACTACACTTTGATACTATTTTGAGGGTTGTGAGATAAAAGTAAACCGACTTTCCGAATTTTTTGCGCGGAGCAACAAGATGTTAAAGTCGCGGGGGGGCGGTTACTGGGTTAGGTTAGGTTAGGTTAGGTTAGGTTAGGTTAGGTTAGGTTAGGTTAGGTTAGGTTAGGTTAGGTTAGGTTAGGTTAGGTTAGGTTAGGTTAGGTTAGGTTAGGTTAGGTTAGGTTAGGTTAGGTTAGGTTAGGTTAGGTTAGGTTAGGTTAGGTTAGGTTAGGTTAGGTTAGGTTAGGTTAGGTTAGGTTAGGTTAGGTTAGGTTAGGTTAGGTTAGGTTAGGTTAGGTTAGGTTAGGTTAGGTTAGGTTAGGTTAGGTTAGGTTAGGTTAGGTTAGGTTAGGTTAGGTTTTTTTTTTTTTTTTTTTTTTTTTTTTTTTAATTGAGGCAGCATTTAATGCCACCCCTTCTGGTACCTCTAACATGGGTCAGAGCCTTTTTATATCTATACTACATTCAGACTACCAATTAAGAAAGTTAAAAGTTACTGTGCTTGAGGAGCTTATTTTATTTATTACATCTTTTAGCAATTTCGTGATATCATTACTTTACAACAATTTTATATTTCAACTAAGTTTGCTTTATATTTTCGATTACCTAATTTTATTATACAAATTTTAAGTTTAACAAAAATTTTTAAAGTATTTTGTTCTATAAATAAATAGTTCTATTTAATTACATCTTTAACTATTTTTACATCTTTAACTATTTAATTTCTTATTACAATTTATATTAGTTTTCCCAATTTTTACAAATTTCGCAATTTTCCAAGTTTTAATTTTTTCAAGTTTTACATTTTTAAAATAATTTTGATTTTAAGTTAACACTTTTACAATTACATTATCTATTATTTAACACTTCATGGACAGCAAGTTATTTTATTGACTTATACACATTATTTTAAAGACTTTTGTAGCTACTGGATATAATGCTTTATATTCATCATAATATACATACTATATATACCGGTTTGCAATTGCCTTTAAAATTTACCAAGCCAACTTTTGATCTTGTTCCTGGTATTGGTGTGCATTTTCCAGAGGTGCTGTTATTATTGCTGCACAAGGCCTGGCAAACCTTTGACACTTGTTTATCAACTGCTGCGGGTTTGGAGGCCCTGTACAGCACTGGAACTTGGAGTCTATTGGTACTATGCTGATGCCATGGCGGTCTATTTGTGTTCACTTGGTAGCCCTTAGCAGTAGCAGACTTTGGACCTAGCTAACGTGTCCCACTTACGACGGATGGCACATGTGTTGTCGAAGGCGTTATGTTCTGCGCCGTCTAGCTTGGCTGATAGACAGTTGCGGCAGCTTGGCGGGGCGCCCGAGGCACGAAGCTCACATTTTTCGGCCAAGTGTGGTCCACCGCAATGGCTGCACAGGTCCACACTCTCGGTGCACAGTTTACGGCCATGACCGTAAGCCAAGCACCGAGAGCACTGGACCAGCGGGCTCTGGTCTACCGCCACGACGCGCTGCAGGTCGACATGTATGCGTCCCACTTGTGTTATTTTGTGCCATATAGGGGGCGTTACCTCCACCACTATATGGCACACATGGGGGTTTCTCGTCTTTTTTCGGTATCTCACCGTAAGTTGTTTTGTATCGAGGTCTCCAATTATGTTGCGATTTTGGGTTCTGATCGATTGCAGCACATCTTCGTCGGAGTTGGCAGAGAGGACGTGCTTCAGGATGATAAGGGGGTTCCTGTTCTTGGCCTCTTCGACCAGGAGCCCCTTGTTGGAAGTACGTATCTTGTCCATCACTCTCTGCCTTTCCTCTTTTGTGCTGCAACCGATCACAACCTTCTGATCCTTTGCCTTTCTTACAGTGTCCACCCTTATTCCGGACGACCGAGCGTCGACGGCTGCGCGGATGGTCTGCATCACGTCGCCGCTCGTGTCCTCCACACGCTCTGATGAGACGATCAGGCTATGTACCTGCGGTAGGTAGATTTCCGCGTTTTTATTTGCCTTGGGAGCTTGTGATTTGGAGGCTGTTGCTTCAGCATAGGTCAACCGCTCTGCAGCCTCAGTCAATTTCTTGCATTTCTCCTCGAGGAGAAGTGACTGAGATTCTAAACGCTGCAGATGTTCTTGCGTTGCAGAGGTACCGTCGTCAGATCTTCCCAAGATGTCACTCTTTGCGGACATGAGCTCCTCTATCTTTTTCTGGTGTTTATCCAGCATATCCTCTATTTTAGGAATGAGGCGCTGCTCGAATTCGTTTGAGTCCGGTGTTGTTGGACTCCCGTGTTTGAGCAGCTCCTCAATTCTTTTCGCCACATATTCAATGGTGTCCGCATTTCCATTGACTCCTATTTTTATGTCTGTCCGTATGTTTCCGGACTGGAGAATGAGGCTCCTGGTATCTGTCGCGAGTGCCCTGAGGTGTTTAAGGCACTCAGCGAGCGAGCCTAACTCCGGGAATTGTGGCAGTGTGGATACGACTTTTTTGACAGCCTTTGGTGCCTTTGTTGTGGCGGTTTTTAAGACCCGAGTTTGGTTAAGGTCTTCCGAGGACTCAATTCGGTCAATACTGGTCCTGACCTTGCTGTTGCCAGCTTTACTTGAGTCCACGGACGACCTGCGGCTGGGGGGAGGAGTCCTATGCATTTTGGGAAGTTGTTTTATTTATGCAGCTGTAAAGAGGCTGTATAAATTGTAAAATAAAATAAAAGATAAATTTCAATTTAAAATATTAAATATCACAGTCAAAATTCAAATTTTTTAAAACAAATAAATAGACAATTGAAATAAATATAAATAACTAAATACTACTTAAAACTAAAACACTTTTTTCTTTTTTATTTACAGGTGCAGCCGAGCGGAACAGCAGGGACAGCACAGGTAAGTATAAGTCAGGTACGTCAGTTATATATGCTATTTTCTTATTTCTATATATATGTATATATTTATATACAGTCAGTTAGGTATTGTTGCTACAAGTCCAAGATTGAAAACCGTTTGTCTATATCTCTTCTGGTTCCAGAGATATCGTCGTTTATATATTATCAAAATCGAACCGAGTTGATATACCCACGACAATAAAGGGTGGGTGGGCGGGCAATTTTTTGCGGTTTTTCGCGATTATCTCGGGTGTTAATCAACCGATTTTCTTTTTTCAGGTGTCAGGTGGTTCGTGGGAACGAGCCGCGTCTACGAGGTAAGTATTTGTAGCGGAAAAAAGAAAAGCGGGAAAACTTAGTCCCGGAAAATGCAATTTCCCGCGATGACCTAAGTGCGAGACAATCGAGTGTGGTATCAAACGACGCGGGTTAGTTAGCTCTAAACAGCTATGCAATAAAAAATTTGGAAATTTTGAAAATTAGTTGTAAAATTTCGAAAAAACTGAATTTAATATTAACTGATATCAAAATGTTGAAAATTAAGAAAATTTGTGAACAGATTTCCACGTTAGGGGTCTCAAAAAGCGCGAATGCGCGAGCCGCGTCCAACAAAATGAAAATCTGGACCTACTTAATAGAAAAAATTTAAAATCTAGTACAAGTCTAGATTTTTTATCACAGAAAGTTAAGTTTTCCAGGAAAATTGATTTTCCGGACTGAAAAGCGATACGTCAAAAGACGTAGAATCACCAGGCGATTATAAATATATAAAAATATTTAATTAGGTCAATATAAAAATTTTAACTTTTCATACAAACTAGTCAATTTTTCTAATAGTTTAGGTATTTTAAGTAGGTATTAATTAGCTAATCGTCACGCAACACAACCAGCTATGTGCGGGACTATTGTTTTTAAATTATCACAGAAAAAATTTTGAAAATTAACGATGATTAGCAACAGTAATTTTGAAAAAAGTGTTTAAAACTAACTCCGCGTCGATTGACCAGCTAACCTCGGTTAGAGTATTTCTCATACAAACGTATGGAAATCGATTAAAATCACGGTTTTTCGCGATTATCTCGGGTGTTAATCAACCGATTTTCTTTTTTCAGGTGTCAGGTGGTTCGTGGGAACGAGCCGCGTCTACGAGGTAAGTATTTGTAGCGGAAAAAAGAAAAGCGGGAAAACTTAGTCCCGGAAAATGCAATTTCCCGCGATGACCTAAGTGCGAGACAATCGAGTGTGGTATCAAACGACGCGGGTTAGTTAGCTCTAAACAGCTATGCAATAAAAAATTTGGAAATTTTGAAAATTAGTTGTAAAATTTCGAAAAAACTGAATTTAATATTAACTGATATCAAAATGTTGAAAATTAAGAAAATTTGTGAACAGATTTCCACGTTAGGGGTCTCAAAAAGCGCGAATGCGCGAGCCGCGTCCAACAAGATGAAAATCTGGACCTACTTAATAGAAAAATTTTAAAATCTAGTACAAGTCTAGATTTTTTATCACAGAAAGTTAAGTTTTCCAGGAAAATTGATTTTCCGGACTGAAAAGCGATACGTCAAAAGACGTAGAATCACCAGGCGATTATAAATATATAAAAATATTTAATTAGGTCAATATAAAAATTTTAACTTTTCATACAAACTAGTCAATTTTTCTAATAGTTTAGGTATTTTAAGTAGGTATTAATTAGCTAATCGTCACGCAACACAACCAGCTATGTGCGGGACTATTGTTTTTAAATTATCACAGAAAAAATTTTGAAAATTAACGATGATTAGCAACAGTAATTTTGAAAAAAGTGTTTAAAACTAACTCCGCGTCGATTGACCAGCTAACCTCGGTTAGAGTATTTCTCATACAAACGTATGGAAATCGATTAAAATCACGGTTTTTCGCGATTATCTCGGGTGTTAATCAACCGATTTTCTTTTTTCAGGTGTCAGGTGGTTCGTGGGAACGAGCCGCGTCTACGAGGTAAGTATTTGTAGCGGAAAAAAGAAAAGCGGGAAAACTTAGTCCCGGAAAATGCAATTTCCCGCGATGACCTAAGTGCGAGACAATCGAGTGTGGTATCAAACGACGCGGGTTAGTTAGCTCTAAACAGCTATGCAATAAAAAATTTGGAAATTTTGAAAATTAGTTGTAAAATTTTGAAAAAACTGAATTTAATATTAACTGATATCAAAATCTTGAAAATTAAGAAAATTTGTGAACAGATTTCCACGTTAGGGGTCTCAAAAAGCGCGAATGCGCGAGCCGCGTCCAACAAGATGAAAATCTGGACCTACTTAATAGAAAAAATTTAAAATCTAGTACAAGTCTAGATTTTTTATCACAGAAAGTTAAGTTTTCCAGGAAAATTGATTTTCCGGACTGAAAAGCGATACGTCAAAAGACGTAGAATCACCAGGCGATTATAAATATATAAAAATATTTAATTAGGTCAATATAAAAATTTTAACTTTTCATACAAACTAGTCAATTTTTCTAATAGTTTAGGTATTTTAAGTAGGTATTAATTAGCTAATCGTCACGCAACACAACCAGCTATGTGCGGGACTATTGTTTTTAAATTATCACAGAAAAAATTTTGAAAATTAACGATGATTAGCAACAGTAATTTTGAAAAAAGTGTTTAAAACTAACTTTGCGTCGATTGACCAGCTAACCTCGGTTAGAGTATTTCTCATACAAACGTATGGAAATCGATTAAAATCACGGTTTTTCGCGATTATCTCAGGTGTTAATCAACCGATTTTCTTTTTTCAGGTGTCAGGTGGTTCGTGGGAACGAGCCGCGTCTACGAGGTAAGTATTTGTAGCGGAAAAAAGAAAAGCGGGAAAACTTAGTCCCGGAAAATGCAATTTCCCGCGATGACCTAAGTGCGAGACAATCGAGTGTGGTATCAAACGACGCGGGTTAGTTAGCTCTAAACAGCTATGCAATAAAAAATTTGGAAATTTTGAAAATTAGTTGTAAAATTTCGAAAAAACTGAATTTAATATTAACTGATATCAAAATGTTGAAAATTAAGAAAATTTGTGAACAGATTTCCACGTTAGGGGTCTCAAAAAGCGCGAATGCGCGAGCCGCGTCCAACAAGATGAAAATCTGGACCTACTTAATAGAAAAATTTTAAAATCTAGTACAAGTCTAGATTTTTTATCACAGAAAGTTAAGTTTTCCAGGAAAATTGATTTTCCGGACTGAAAAGCGATACGTCAAAAGACGTAGAATCACCAGGCGATTATAAATATATAAAAATATTTAATTAGGTCAATATAAAAATTTTAACTTTTCATACAAACTAGTCAATTTTTCTAATAGTTTAGGTATTTTAAGTAGGTATTAATTAGCTAATCGTCACGCAACACAACCAGCTATGTGCGGGACTATTGTTTTTAAATTATCACAGAAAAAATTTTGAAAATTAACGATGATTAGCAACAGTAATTTTGAAAAAAGTGTTTTTTCGGTTAGGTTAGGTTAGGTTAGGTTAGGTTAGGTTAGGTTAGGTTAGGTTAGGTTAGGTTAGGTTAGGTTAGGTTAGGTTAGGTTAGGTTAGGTTAGGTTAGGTTAGGTTAGGTTAGGTTAGGTTAGGTTAGGTTAGGTTAGGTTAGGTTAGGTTAGGTTAGGTTAGGTTAGGTTAGGTTAGGTTAGGTTAGGTTAGGTTAGGTTAGGTTAGGTTAGGTTAGGTTAGGTTAGGTTAGGTTAGGTTAGGTTAGGTTAGGTTAGGTTAGGTTAGGTTAGGTTAGGTTAGGTTAGGTTAGGTTAGGTTAGGTTAGGTTAGGTTAGGTTAGGTTAGGTTAGGTTAGGTTAGGTTAGGTTAGGTTAGGTTAGGTTAGGTTAGGTTAGGTTAGGTTAGGTTAGGTTAGGTTAGGTTAGGTTAGGTTAGGTTAGGTTAGGTTAGGTTAGGTTAGGTTAGGTTAGGTTAGGTTAGGTTAGGTTAGGTTAGGTTAGGTTAGGTTAGGTTAGGTTAGGTTAGGTTAGGTTAGGTTAGGTTAGGTTAGGTTAGGTTAGGTTAGGTTAGGTTAGGTTAGGTTAGGTTAGGTTAGGTTAGGTTAGGTTAGGTTAGGTTAGGTTAGGTTAGGTTAGGTTAGGTTAGGTTAGGTTAGGTTAGGTTAGGTTAGGTTAGGTTAGGTTAGGTTAGGTTAGGTTAGGTTAGGTTAGGTTAGGTTAGGTTAGGTTAGGTTAGGTTAGGTTAGGTTAGGTTAGGTTAGGTTAGGTTAGGTTAGGTTAGGTTAGGTTAGGTTAGGTTAGGTTAGGTTAGGTTAGGTTAGGTTAGGTTAGGTTAGGTTAGGTTAGGTTAGGTTAGGTTAGGTTAGGTTAGGTTAGGTTAGGTTAGGTTAGGTTAGGTTAGGTTAGGTTAGGTTAGGTTAGGTTAGGTTAGGTTAGGTTAGGTTAGGTTAGGTTAGGTTAGGTTAGGTTAGGTTAGGTTAGGTTAGGTTAGGTTAGGTTAGGTTAGGTTAGGTTAGGTTAGGTTAGGTTAGGTTAGGTTAGGTTAGGTTAGGTTAGGTTAGGTTAGGTTAGGTTAGGTTAGGTTAGGTTAGGTTAGGTTAGGTTAGGTTAGGTTAGGTTAGGTTAGGTTAGGTTAGGTTAGGTTAGGTTAGGTTAGGTTAGGTTAGGTTAGGTTAGGTTAGGTTAGGTTAGGTTAGGTTAGGTTAGGTTAGGTTAGGTTAGGTTAGGTTAGGTTAGGTTAGGTTAGGTTAGGTTAGGTTAGGTTAGGTTAGGTTAGGTTAGGTTAGGTTAGGTTAGGTTAGGTTAGGTTAGGTTAGGTTAGGTTAGGTTAGGTTAGGTTAGGTTAGGTTAGGTTAGGTTAGGTTAGGTTAGGTTAGGTTAGGTTAGGTTAGGTTAGGTTAGGTTAGGTTAGGTTAGGTTAGGTTAGGTTAGGTTAGGTTAGGTTAGGTTAGGTTAGGTTAGGTTAGGTTAGGTTAGGTTAGGTTAGGTTAGGTTAGGTTAGGTTAGGTTAGGTTAGGTTAGGTTAGGTTAGGTTAGGTTAGGTTAGGTTAGGTTAGGTTAGGTTAGGTTAGGTTAGGTTAGGTTAGGTTAGGTTAGGTTAGGTTAGGTTAGGTTAGGTTAGGTTAGGTTAGGTTAGGTTAGGTTAGGTTAGGTTAGGTTAGGTTAGGTTAGGTTAGGTTAGGTTAGGTTAGGTTAGGTTAGGTTAGGTTAGGTTAGGTTAGGTTAGGTTAGGTTAGGTTAGGTTAGGTTAGGTTAGGTTAGGTTAGGTTAGGTTAGGTTAGGTTAGGTTAGGTTAGGTTAGGTTAGGTTAGGTTAGGTTAGGTTAGGTTAGGTTAGGTTAGGTTAGGTTAGGTTAGGTTAGGTTAGGTTAGGTTAGGTTAGGTTAGGTTAGGTTAGGTTAGGTTAGGTTAGGTTAGGTTAGGTTAGGTTAGGTTAGGTTAGGTTAGGTTAGGTTAGGTTAGGTTAGGTTAGGTTAGGTTAGGTTAGGTTAGGTTAGGTTAGGTTAGGTTAGGTTAGGTTAGGTTAGGTTAGGTTAGGTTAGGTTAGGTTAGGTTAGGTTAGGTTAGGTTAGGTTAGGTTAGGTTAGGTTAGGTTAGGTTAGGTTAGGTTAGGTTAGGTTAGGTTAGGTTAGGTTAGGTTAGGTTAGGTTAGGTTAGGTTAGGTTAGGTTAGGTTAGGTTAGGTTAGGTTAGGTTAGGTTAGGTTAGGTTAGGTTAGGTTAGGTTAGGTTAGGTTAGGTTAGGTTAGGTTAGGTTAGGTTAGGTTAGGTTAGGTTAGGTTAGGTTAGGTTAGGTTAGGTTAGGTTAGGTTAGGTTAGGTTAGGTTAGGTTAGGTTAGGTTAGGTTAGGTTAGGTTAGGTTAGGTTAGGTTAGGTTAGGTTAGGTTAGGTTAGGTTAGGTTAGGTTAGGTTAGGTTAGGTTAGGTTAGGTTAGGTTAGGTTAGGTTAGGTTAGGTTAGGTTAGGTTAGGTTAGGTTAGGTTAGGTTAGGTTAGGTTAGGTTAGGTTAGGTTAGGTTAGGTTAGGTTAGGTTAGGTTAGGTTAGGTTAGGTTAGGTTAGGTTAGGTTAGGTTAGGTTAGGTTAGGTTAGGTTAGGTTAGGTTAGGTTAGGTTAGGTTAGGTTAGGTTAGGTTAGGTTAGGTTAGGTTAGGTTAGGTTAGGTTAGGTTAGGTTAGGTTAGGTTAGGTTAGGTTAGGTTAGGTTAGGTTAGGTTAGGTTAGGTTAGGTTAGGTTAGGTTAGGTTAGGTTAGGTTAGGTTAGGTTAGGTTAGGTTAGGTTAGGTTAGGTTAGGTTAGGTTAGGTTAGGTTAGGTTAGGTTAGGTTAGGTTAGGTTAGGTTAGGTTAGGTTAGGTTAGGTTAGGTTAGGTTAGGTTAGGTTAGGTTAGGTTAGGTTAGGTTAGGTTAGGTTAGGTTAGGTTAGGTTAGGTTAGGTTAGGTTAGGTTAGGTTAGGTTAGGTTAGGTTAGGTTAGGTTAGGTTAGGTTAGGTTAGGTTAGGTTAGGTTAGGTTAGGTTAGGTTAGGTTAGGTTAGGTTAGGTTAGGTTAGGTTAGGTTAGGTTAGGTTAGGTTAGGTTAGGTTAGGTTAGGTTAGGTTAGGTTAGGTTAGGTTAGGTTAGGTTAGGTTAGGTTAGGTTAGGTTAGGTTAGGTTAGGTTAGGTTAGGTTAGGTTAGGTTAGGTTAGGTTAGGTTAGGTTAGGTTAGGTTAGGTTAGGTTAGGTTAGGTTAGGTTAGGTTAGGTTAGGTTAGGTTAGGTTAGGTTAGGTTAGGTTAGGTTAGGTTAGGTTAGGTTAGGTTAGGTTAG
>CAKAJY010000003.1:0-2500 GCA_916618145.1 Emmelina monodactyla | reverse complement strand
CGAGCACATGTGCGCAGCAGATGCACAGGCGACTGCACAGAAGTGTCGTCGCAAGGGCAGGTGTTTTGCTCGCTCAACCCAAAGCGATGAAGGTACTCTCTATGGGCCCCATGCCCAGTAAGATATTGGGAAACATAGAAATTGGGGGTGAATTTGTTCCGGAACTTTTCTATGTCTCCGAGGCTGGGAAATATTGCACGAGTGTGCGAGCCCTGTTCGGCAGACTCATATCTTCTGGCCCAGTTTATGCGCAGAAGCTCTCTCGATTTCCGTTTTACGTAAGAAATTGGGAAGTTTGCGTAATGGGCAGAACGCTTCAGGCGAGCGGCCTTGCCCGCCTCTGCGTCGGCTGCCTCGTTGCCCGGGATGCCAATATGGGCCTTTACCCAGCAGAAATTAATTTTCCCTGTCCGTTGATGGTTATTAATTAAATGATGGATACGATTTACTAATATGTTGCAACTATTGCGGTTTTGAATGGCCTGAAGGGCAGAAAGGGAGTCGGATAGGATGACGGAGCCTATGAAGCCTCTCTCTACGACAAGCTTGCACGCTTCAAGTATGCCGAACAGCTCGGCCTGCATTACTGTGCAGGACTTGTGCAGCTTGAACCGTCGAGAGAGACTTGATTTGCCGGGATCGTAGCAGACTAGGGCCGCCCCCACAGAGCCGTCCTCCTGCTTGCTGCCATCGGTGTAAATTTTGATGCACTCGTGGGGATACAGCTCGGCGATGGCATTCAGCGAGGAGGCTGACCTGTACGGCGGCGAAAGTCTCTCGGCAGGGTGCAGGAGAGAGGATTCGTGAGCCGGCGCTTCCCGACGCACATCCCCCGGTAGGAAGGTGGTGGTTCCTGTGACTCTGGAGATTTCCACTTCCCGGGTGTGGAGAATCTCAAGGTCCAGAGGAGGGAATTGGGCGAGAGCAGAGGCGGCGACAGTTGAAGTTGTCCTATACGCCCTTAAGGCCTTAATGGCGAAGCCGCGCTGGAGCCTATCCAGCTTCTGTCTATTTACCATTTTTAGGGCGGCATGACCCCATACTCCAGCTGCGTAGGTTATGGTTGGGACGACCACGTACCGGTATATGGCCTCTACGATTTGTGGGTGCAGACCCCAAGTGGGTCTCACAAAGATGGAAAGTCGGGTAAAGATGTTATTCGCCTTAGCTATGATGCAGTCAATGTGCTTGTTGAATTGGAGCCGATTGTCCACCACGACTCCAAGGAGTGTGAAGTTTGGGCAGAAATGGATCGGCTCGTTCAACATACGGATGTTGGCTCGAGCGGCCGTAGGTGAAAAGGCCAGGGCCTTAGTTTTGTGGGGACCAAAGCTGAGTTTGACCCCCAAGCCCCATGTCGCAATGGTGTCGAGAGCAAAGTTGGTTTTTGACTCGAGGTCGGCCACTTTGGTCGCCGAGACAATCAGGAGGACGTCGTCCGCATACGCTTGAATTCGACATCCTGTCGGTAGCTCTTGTTCCAGGAGATGGTCGACGATGAGGTTCCACAGCGTAGGGCCACAAGCGGAACCCTGAACGCATCCTCTTTGGGCAGTTCTCGATGCCGCTACTCCAGCGTGCGAAGAGACAACAGTTCGCTCGCTGAGGTAGCTGCTGACCAGCCTGAAAATGTTAGAGGGGCAGCCGATGATCTTGAGGCGGGAGAGAATAGCCGGCCACCAGGCACGGTCGAAGGCAGACTGGATGTCGAGTGAAACGGCTACAGTGTGTAGTCCAGCCGAGGTCTTATTTTTTATGTGTGAGATTGCGTCATGTAGGGCATGGACCGTGGATGTATTTTTTCGGAACCCGTATTGTTTCTGGTTGAGCTGATTGTGTGTCGCTGCGTGATGTAATATCCGTTCTGTGAAGAGTTTCTCCAGAACCTTTCCAAAGACCGGAATCAGCCCTATGGGTCGGTGAGACTTGACTGAGTCGTCCGTTTTTCCAGCCTTTGGCAAGATTCGGAGGGTGGTTAGTTTCCAGAACTTGGGAAAGTATCCTAGGCATAGGCATCTGCACATGATGTTGGTAAAGAGTTCTGGAAAACAGTCGAAGGCTGCGAGGCAGATGTCTGAGGTGAGCCCGTCATGGCCTGGGGACTTTTTGTGTGGAATGCCTTTGATTGCCTCCCTGACTTCGTCGAGAGTGAAAGAGTGGTCCTCAGGTGTTGGAGGTGGCTCTCTGCAGTTGTCTCGAATGACAGACTGCTCCGGAGAGTCTTTTTCGGGTGGATCAGGGGGGTAGAAGTGTTCCAGCAACGCGGTGGCGGTGTCTTCGGCGTCGGTGGTATGCCGGTCACCTATGCGCACTGTGTTGGGAGGACGCCTGGGTGCTTTGATTTTGAGTAGGGGATTGACTGTAGCCCAGATTTGGTCTGGTGAGTGTGACTCACAGAACTGTCTGAAGTGGGCTGATGATTCCTTTTTGATGGTCTCGGCATATTCACGCTTAGTGTCATTTAACCGGGCGATGATAGGGTCAAGTTGGTCCTGCGGCA
>CAKAJY010000002.1:25000-26934 GCA_916618145.1 Emmelina monodactyla | reverse complement strand
TAACCTAACCTAACCTAACCTAACCTAACCTAACCTAACCTAACCTAACCTAACCTAACCTAACCTAACCTAACCTAACCTAACCTAACCTAACCTAACCTAACCTAACCTAACCTAACCTAACCTAACCTAACCTAACCTAACCTAACCTAACCTAACCTAACCTAACCTAACCTAACCTAACCTAACCTAACCTAACCTAACCTAACCTAACCTAACCTAACCTAACCTAACCTAACCTAACCTAACCTAACCTAACCTAACCTAACCTAACCTAACCTAACCTAACCTAGCCTAACCTAACCTAACCTAACCTAACCTAACCTAACCTAACCTAACCTAACCTAACCTAACCTAACCTAACCTAACCTAACCTAACCTAACCTAACCTAACCTAACCTAACCTAACCTAACCTAACCTAACCTAACCTAACCTAACCTAACCTAACCTAACCTAACCTAACCTAACCTAACCTAACCTAACCTAACCTAACCTAACCTAACCTAACCTAACCTAACCTAACCTAACCTAACCTAACCTAACCTAACCTAACCTAACCTAACCTAACCTAACCTAACCTAACCTAACCGAACCTAACCTAACCTAACCTAACCTAACCTAACCTAACCTAACCTAACCTAACCTAACCTAACCTAACCTAACCTAACCTAACCTAACCTAACCTAACCTAACCTAACCTAACCTAACCTAACCTAACCTAACCTAACCTAACCTAACCTAACCTAACCTAACCTAACCTAACCTAACCTAACCTAACCTAACCTAACCTAACCTAACCTAACCTAACCTAACCTAACCTAACCTAACCTAACCTAACCTAACCTAACCTAACCTAACCTAACCTAACCTAACCTAACCTAACCTAACCTAACCTAACCTAACCTAACCTAACCTAACCTAACCTAACCTAACCTAACCTAACCTAACCTAACCTAACCTAACCTAACCTAACCTAATCTAACCTAACCTAACCTAACCTAACCTAACCTAACCTAACCTAACCTAACCTAACCTAACCTAACCTAACCTAACCTAACCTAACCTAACCTAACCTAACCTAACCTAACCTAACCTAACCTAACCTGACCTAACCTAACCTAACCTAACCTAACCTAACCTAACCTAACCTAACCTAACCTAACCTAACCTAACCTAACCTAACCTAACCTAACCTAACCTAACCTAACCTAACCTAACCTAACCTAACCTAACCTAACCTAACCTAACCTAACCTAACCTAACCTAACCTAACCTAACCTAACCTAACCTAACCTAACCTAACCTAACCTAACCTAACCTAACCTAACCTAACCTAACCTAACCTAACCTAACCTAACCTAACCTAACCTAACCTAACCTAACCTAACCTAACCTAACCTAACCTAACCTAACCTAACCTAACCTAACCTAACCTAACCTAACCTAACCTAACCTAACCTAACCTAACCTAACCTAACCTAACCTAACCTAACCTAACCTAACCTAACCTAACCTAACCTAACCTAACCTAACCTAACCTAACCTAACCTAACCTAACCTAACCTAACCTAACCTAACCTAACCTAACCTAACCTAACCTAACCTAACCTAACCTAACCTAACCTAACCTAACCTAACCTAACCTAACCTAACCTAACCTAACCTAACCTAACCTAACCTAACCTAACCTAACCTAACCTAACCTAACCTAACCTAACCTAACCTAACCTAACCTAACCTAACCTAACCTAACCTAACCTAACCTAACCTAACCTAACCTAACCTAACCTAACCTAACCTAACCTAACCTAACCTAACCTAACCTAACCTAACCTAACCTAACCTAACCTAACCTAACCTAACCTAACCTAACCTAACCTAACCTAACCTAACCTAACCTAACCTAACCTAACCTAACCTAACCTAACCTAAC
>CAKAJY010000002.1:10000-17500 GCA_916618145.1 Emmelina monodactyla | reverse complement strand
ACCTAACCTAACCTAACCTAACCTAACCTAACCTAACCTAACCTAACCTAACCTAACCTAACCTAACCTAACCTAACCTAACCTAACCTAACCTAACCTAACCTAACCTAACCTAACCTAACCTAACCTAACCTAACCTAACCTAACCTAACCTAACCTAACCTAACCTAACCTAACCTAACCTAACCTAACCTAACCTAACCTAACCTAACCTAACCTAACCTAACCTAACCTAACCTAACCTAACCTAACCTAACCTAACCTAACCTAACCTAACCTAACCTAACCTAACCTAACCTAACCTAACCTAACCTAACCTAACCTAACCTAACCTAACCTAACCTAACCTAACCTAACCTAACCTAACCTAACCTAACCTAACCTAACCTAACCTAACCTAACCTAACCTAACCTAACCTAACCTAACCTAACCTAACCTAACCTAACCTAACCTAACCTAACCTAACCTAACCTAACCTAACCTAACCTAACCTAACCTAACCTAACCTAACCTAACCTAACCTAACCTAACCTAACCTAACCTAACCTAACCTAACCTAACCTAACCTAACCTAACCTAACCTAACCTAACCTAACCTAACCTAACCTAACCTAACCTAACCTAACCTAACCTAACCTAACCTAACCTAACCTAACCTAACCTAACCTAACCTAACCTAACCTAACCTAACCTAACCTAACCTAACCTAACCTAACCTAACCTAACCTAACCTAACCTAACCTAACCTAACCTAACCTAACCTAACCTAACCTAACCTAACCTAACCTAACCTAACCTAACCTAACCTAACCTAACCTAACCTAACCTAACCTAACCTAACCTAACCTAACCTAACCTAACCTAACCTAACCTAACCTAACCTAACCTAACCTAACCTAACCTAACCTAACCTAACCTAACCTAACCTAACCTAACCTAACCTAACCTAACCTAACCTAACCTAACCTAACCTAACCTAACCTAACCTAACCTAACCTAACCTAACCTAACCTAACCTAACCTAACCTAACCTAACCTAACCTAACCTAACCTAACCTAACCTAACCTAACCTAACCTAACCTAACCTAACCTAACCTAACCTAACCTAACCTAACCTAACCTAACCTAACCTAACCTAACCTAACCTAACCTAACCTAACCTAACCTAACCTAACCTAACCTAACCTAACCTAACCTAACCTAACCTAACCTAACCTAACCTAACCTAACCTAACCTAACCTAACCTAACCTAACCTAACCTAACCTAACCTAACCTAACCTAACCTAACCTAACCTAACCTAACCTAACCTAACCTAACCTAACCTAACCTAACCTAACCTAACCTAATCTAACCTAACCTAACCTAACCTAACCTAACCTAACCTAACCTAACCTAACCTAACCTAACCTAACCTAACCTAACCTAACCTAACCTAACCTAACCTAACCTAACCTAACCTAACCTAACCTAACCTAACCTAACCTAACCTAACCTAACCTAACCTAACCTAACCTAACCTAACCTAACCTAACCTAACCTAACCTAACCTAACCTAACCTAACCTAACCTAACCTAACCTAACCTAACCTAACCTAACCTAACCTAACCTAACCTAACCTAACCTAACCTAACCTAACCTAACCTAACCTAACCTAACCTAACCTAACCTAACCTAACCTAACCTAACCTAACCTAACCTAACCTAACCTAACCTAACCTAACCTAACCTAACCTAACCTAACCTAACCTAACCTAACCTAACCTAACCTAACCTAACCTAACCTAACCTAACCTAACCTAACCTAACCTAACCTAACCTAACCTAACCTAACCTAACCTAACCTAACCTAACCTAACCTAACCTAACCTAACCTAACCTAACCTAACCTAACCTAACCTAACCTAACCTAACCTAACCTAACCTAACCTAACCTAACCTAACCTAACCTAACCTAACCTAACCTAACCTAACCTAACCTAACCTAACCTAACCTAACCTAACCTAACCTAACCTAACCTAACCTAACCTAACCTAACCTAACCTAACCTAACCTAACCTAACCTAACCTAACCTAACCTAACCTAACCTAACCTAACCTAACCTAACCTAACCTAACCTAACCTAACCTAACCTAACCTAACCTAACCTAACCTAACCTAACCTAACCTAACCTAACCTAACCTAACCTAACCTAACCTAACCTAACCTAACCTAACCTAACCTAACCTAACCTAACCTAACCTAACCTAACCTAACCTAACCTAACCTAACCTAACCTAACCTAACCTAACCTAACCTAACCTAACCTAACCTAACCTAACCTAACCTAACCTAACCTAACCTAACCTAACCTAACCTAACCTAACCTAACCTAACCTAACCTAACCTAACCTAACCTAACCTAACCTAACCTAACCTAACCTAACCTAACCTAACCTAACCTAACCTAACCTAACCTAACCTAACCTAACCTAACCTAACCTAACCTAACCTAACCTAACCTAACCTAACCTAACCTAACCTAACCTAACCTAACCTAACCTAACCTAACCTAACCTAACCTAACCTAACCTAACCTAACCTAACCTAACCTAACCTAACCTAACCTAACCTAACCTAACCTAACCTAACCTAACCTAACCTAACCTAACCTAACCTAACCTAACCTAACCTAACCTAACCTAACCTAACCTAACCTAACCTAACCTAACCTAACCTAACCTAACCTAACCTAACCTAACCTAACCTAACCTAACCTAACCTAACCTAACCTAACCTAACCTAACCTAACCTAACCTAACCTAACCTAACCTAACCTAACCTAACCTAACCTAACCTAACCTAACCTAACCTAACCTAACCTAACCTAACCTAACCTAACCTAACCTAACCGAAACACTTTTTTCAAAATTCTGTCACTAATTACTGTTATTTTTTCAAAATTTTTTGTGCTATTAATTAAATATCGGCGTCCTACATATACCTAATTAATTTGCGTGACGTTTTGGTTAATTATACCTATCAAAAATACCTAAAGTTTACAAAAATTTGACGTTTTTGAATAGAAAGTTTAAAATTTGATATTGACCCTATTATATATTTTTATATATTTGTATTCAGCTAGTTGTTTTACGTCTGTTGACATACTCCGATTCATTCGGAAAAACTCATTTTCATAGAAAATTCGAATTTTCCACGTAAAAAATCTAGACTAAGTCTAGATTTTAAAATTTTTGTATTGGGTAGGTGTGGTTTTTCGTTCGTTTAGACGAGGCTCGCGCGTCCGCGCTGTTTGAAGCCCCTAACGCGAAAATCCATCGACAAATTTTCTTAATTTTCCAAATTTTTACTTTAACAAAATTTTACATCAGTTTTTGAATTTTTTCCAAATTTTTTAATAGTGACGCTGTCACTTTTTATTTCATAATTCGATAGAACTAGCCAAGCTCTGTCTATAGACACCCCACTCGGTAGGGTTGGTCCCTAATTTTCTTGGGAAATCGCATTTTCCGACCTTGAGTTTTCCCGATTTTCCTCGTTTTCCACCAAACTTACACCTGGTAGACGCGGCTCGGTCCCCCGAACCGCCTGGCATCTGAAACAGGAAAATCGGCTGATAAACTCCTGAGAAAATCGCGAAAAACCGCGAAAATTAGACCTTCCATACAGTCTTCCATACATTTTGTATGAAATCGTATCGAACCGAGGTTACTTGGTGAATCGACGCAAAGCTAGATTCAAACACTTTTTTCAAAATTCTGTCACTAATTACCGTTATTTTTTCAAAATTTTTTGTGCTATTAATTAAATATCGGCGTCCTACATATACCTAATTAATTTGCGTGACGTTTTGGTTAATTATACCTATCAAAAATACCTAAAGTTTACAAAAATTTGACGTTTTTGAATAGAAAGTTTAAAATTTGATATTGACCCTATTATATATTTTTATATATTTGTATTCAGCTAGTTGTTTTACGTCTGTTGACATACTCCGATTCATTCGGAAAAACTCATTTTCATAGAAAATTCGAATTTTCCACGCAAAAAATCTAGACTAAGTCTAGATTTTAAAATTTTTGTATTGGGTAGGTGTGGTTTTTCGTTCGTTTAGACGAGGCTCGCGCGTCCGCGCTGTTTGAAGCCCCTAACGCGAAAATCCATCGACAAATTTTCTAAATTTTCCAAATTTTTACTTTAACAAAATTTAATATCAGTTTTTGAATTTTTTCCAAATTTTTTAATAGTGACGCTGTCACTTTTTATTTCATAATTCGATAGAACTAGCTAAGCTCTGTCTATAGACACCCCACTCGGTAGGGTTGGTCCCTAATTTTCTTGGGAAATCGCATTTTCCGACCTTGAGTTTTCCCGATTTTCCTCGTTTTCCACCAAACTTACACCTGGTAGACGCGGCTCGGTCCCCCGAACCGCCTGGCATCTGAAACAGGAAAATCGGCTGATAAACTCCTGAGAAAATCGCGAAAAACCGCGAAAATTAGACCT
This sequence comes from Emmelina monodactyla, assembly GCA_916618145.1. Lineage (NCBI taxonomy): Eukaryota > Metazoa > Arthropoda > Insecta > Lepidoptera > Pterophoridae > Emmelina > Emmelina monodactyla. The sequence goes on along the minus strand of CAKAJY010000002.1, from coordinate 12,988 downwards.
TCCATACAGTCTTCCATACATTTTGTATGAAATCGTATCGAACCGAGGTTACTTGGTGAATCGACGCAAAGCTAGATTCAAACACTTTTTTCAAAATTCTGTCACTAATTACCGTTATTTTTTCAAAATTTTTTGTGCTATTATTTAAATATCGGCGTCCTACATATACCTAATTAATTTGCGTGACGTTTTGGTTAATTATACCTATCAAAAATACCTAAAGTTTACAAAAATTTGACGTTTTTGAATAGAAAGTTTAAAATTTGATATTGACCCTATTATATATTTTTATATATTTGTATTCAGCTAGTTGTTTTACGTCTGTTGACATACTCCGATTCATTCGGAAAAACTCATTTTCATAGAAAATTCGAATTTTCCACGCAAAAAATCTAGACTAAGTCTAGATTTTAAAATTTTTGTATTGGGTAGGTGTGGTTTTTCGTTCGTTTAGACGAGGCTCGCGCGTCCGCGCTGTTTGAAGCCCCTAACGCGAAAATCCATCGACAAATTTTCTAAATTTTCCAAATTTTTACTTTAACAAAATTTAATATCAGTTTTTGAATTTTTTCCAAATTTTTTAATAGTGACGCTGTCACTTTTTATTTCATAATTCGATAGAACTAGCTAAGCTCTGTCTATAGACACCCCACTCGGTAGGGTTGGTCCCTAATTTTCTTGGGAAATCGCATTTTCCGACCTTGAGTTTTCCCGATTTTCCTCGTTTTCCACCAAACTTACACCTGGTAGACGCGGCTCGGTCCCCCGAACCGCCTGGCATCTGAAACAGGAAAATCGGCTGATAAACTCCTGAGAAAATCGCGAAAAACCGCGAAAATTAGACCTTCCATACAGTCTTCCATACATTTTGTATGAAATCGTATCGAACCGAGGTTACTTGGTGAATCGACGCAAAGCTAGATTCAAACACTTTTTTCAAAATTCTGTCACTAATTACCGTTATTTTTTCAAAATTTTTTGTGCTATTAATTAAATATCGGTGTTCTGCATATACCTAATTACTTTGCGTGACGTTTTGGTTAATTATACCTATCAAAAATACCTAAAGTTTACAAAAATTTGACGTTTTTGAATAGAAAGTTTAAAATTTGATATTGACCCCTATTATATATTTTTATATATTTGTATTCAGCTAGTTGTTTTACGTCTGTTGACATACTCCGATTCATTCGGAAAAACTCATTTTCATAGAAAATTCGAATTTTCCACGTAAAAAATCTAGACTAAGTCTAGATTTTAAAATTTTTGTATTGGGTAGGTGTGGTTTTTCGTTCGTTTAGACGAGGCTCGCGCGTCCGCGCTGTTTGAAGCCCCTAACGCGAAAATCCATCGACAAATTTTCTTAATTTTCCAAATTTTTACTTTAACAAAATTTTACATCAGTTTTTGAATTTTTTCCAAATTTTTTAATAGTGACGCTGTCACTTTTTATTTCATAATTAGATAGAACTAGCTAAGCTCTGTCTATAGACACCCCACTCGGTAGGGTTGGTCCCTAATTTTCTTGGGAAATCGCATTTTCCGACCTTGAGTTTTCCCGATTTTCCTCGTTTTCCACCAAACTTTCACCTGGTAGACGCGGCTCGGTCCCCCGAACCGCCTGGCATCTGAAACAGGAAAATCGGCTGATAAACTCCTGAGAAAATCGCGAAAAACCGCAAAAAATTGCCCGCCCACCCACCCTTTATTGCCGTGGGTATATCACCTCGGAACGGTTTATAGTGACAGTTATACGCTTATAACTTTTAAACCGGACGAGTTATCGCGACGCGGTCTTCACTTCTGGACTTGTCTTACCAATACGTACCTGAAAGTTTATAAATATATACATATATACATAAATAATAGAATAGTATATATACGTACCTGACCTTTACTTACCTGTGTTGTCCTTGTTGTTCCGCTCGGCTGCACCTGTAAATATATAGAAAAAAGTGTTTAGTTTTAAGTAGTAATTAGTTATTTATATTTTAATCCTATTGTTTATTTATATTTAATTTGAAATTTTAATTTAGATTGTAATATTTATTAATTTTTAAATTGAAATTTTAAACTAAATTTTTATCTATTTTTATTTTTATTCTTTGACTATTTATACAAGCCCCTTTACAGCTGTATAAATAAATTAAATCTCCCCCCTAAAAATGCACAGAACTCCTCCCACCCGCAGGTCGTCCGTGGACTCGTCCAAAGCTGGCAACAGCAGAGTACGGACCAGTATTGATCGCATCGAGTCCACGGAGGATCTTAGCCTGACTCGGGTGTTGAAGTCCGCCACAACAACAAAGGCCCCCAAACCGACGAAAAGGATCGTGTCATCCTCCTTGCCACAGTTCCCCGAGCTAGGTTCGGTCGCTGAGTGTCTTGCACATCTAAAGGCACTCGCGATCGACATTAAGAACCTCATGCAACAGTCGGGGAATGTCAGGACTGACATAAAAACGGGGGTCAACAATAATGCGGACTTCTTGCAGCATGCTGTAAAAAGGATAGAGGATCTGCTCAAGCACGAGAGTCAACCAACATCTGACTCAAATGTGGTTGAGCAGACCCTCATCCCCAAAATAGAGGAGATGCTGGGAAGGCATGAGAAAAAGATAGAGGAACTCATGACCACCAACAATATCGGGAGATCTGACGACGGCGCCTCTGCAAGTCTTCAACGCATTGAACTACAGTCACTTCTCCTCGACGAGAAGTGCAATAAGTTGACTGACGTTGCAGAGCGACTCACTTACGCCGAAGCCACGGCCAGCAAAAACCCCACGTCAAACACGAAAACAGACGTCCATCAACCGATCCATAGTCTGATTGTGTCATCGGAGCGCACGGAGGACACGAGCGGGGACGTCATGCAGACCATCCGCGAAGCCGTCAACGCTGAAGGCGAAGGACCAGAAGGTCGTAATTGGTTGTAGCACCAAAGAGGAGCGCTTAAGGGTGATGAGCAAAATCAAGAGCTCTAAT
>CAKAJY010000002.1:0-5000 GCA_916618145.1 Emmelina monodactyla | reverse complement strand
AAATACATATACACAAGCATATAAACATACACCACATACAAAATACACACATACATACATATATACAATCACATACACACAAGTATACACACTCACACATACACACACATATACACACACACACATACAAATCACACATACACACAAACATATATACATACTTTGACACTATACCTATACGTGGGTACATAGTTTAAGCTTAAGAAAAGTAACTTGTAGAGGCATCGTACACCTCCACATCGAACATACATACACACGCACATACACACACACACCCACACATATACGCATACACACGCATTCACGCACACACACACACACACACATCTACAAACACACTCGACAAAGTCACTAAGTAGAGACCCTCTACACCTTTACATAGTGAATCATATATTATAACAACCATTTACATCCAGACATACACACATACACACGCTTACCTGTATTCGGCTTGACTGCAACGGCGAGGTACCTGTAAACAAAAAACAAAGGTTAGTACATACCTAACTAAAAAATGATCCCTTGTAGAACTCCCCCAACTTCGCGCAGAACTTCTACTGAAATGGCAAAGGCAGGACCTAGCAATGAAGGTAAAAACAAAGTTGCAACCATAGAATCGTCAGAGGATCTAAACAAGACCCATACGATTGCAGAAACAACCTCAGGTAAGACAAACAAAACTGCAAACAAACCTGTTACCACCAGAAAAACCAACTTGCCTTCTCCATCGACCCCTCCGGTTCTCCCTGAAATAAATACCCTTTCCGAAGGGATAAAACAGCTCAAGTTAGTGGCGACTAACACAAGATCACTCCTAGCACAATCGGGGAACCTAAGAACAGATCTAAAAACAGGGATGAACAGATGTATGGACCTTCTTCAATACGCAACACAAAGAGTGGAAGACCTCATCAAACAGGAGGACCATGCATCTCAAACGGGGGCAACCACCAACTTATCGGAGGAGCTAATGAGGGAAAACATTGCCTTTATGAAGATGAACATAAAGTGCAACCAAGAACTGATAGAAGAAATCGGAAAACATAAGTCAACCCTGAGTTATGCCGGGGTGGCTGCAACTCGTCCTACGGGTCCCAGCCAAGGACAAACACTGCACTCGGTGGTAATTACAACCAACAACGACCAGGAGACCAGCGAGGATGTATTAAACAGAGTCAGGAAAGTAATCGACGAAAAGGAAGGGTGGGTCGAGGTAGAGAAAGTTAGAAAAGCCAGGAACCGAAAAGTCATCATGAGTTGCAAGACTGAAGAAGAAAGAAACAAGATAAGAAGCAAGCTCGAAAGCGACAAAAATCTTAATATCGAAAATATTGCAAACAAAGACCCACTGCTCTGCTTGAGGAACGTCATGACCTGTCATAACGATGATGAGGTCATAAAGTTTTTGAAAAATCAGAACAAAAACATCTTCGCGGGACTCGACGAAAAGGACCAACGTATCACAGTCAAATATAGAAGTCGCGCGAGAAACCCGCACCTAAATCACGTCATACTTGCTACTTCCCCCGCCATCTGGCAAAGAGCCACCCAGGCCGGCATACTAAAAATTGACCTGATACGGGCAAGAGTGGTTGACCAGTCGCCACTGGTCCAATGTTCTAAGTGCTTGGGCTACGGTCACACCAAAAAATTCTGTGACAAAACTAACGAAGCATGCAGCCACTGCGGGAACTCTCATCTGAGGAAAGACTGCCCAGAGTACCTACTGGACACGACCCCTGACTGCGTAAATTGCAGAAAGGCCCAAATAGAAAATCGTGGTCACAACGCCTTTAGCAACGAATGCCCTATCAGGAAGAAGTGGGACACCCTGGCGCGCAGTAGCGTAGCCTACCGCTGCTAAGGGCACCACACAGAAATTCCCGATTGTCCAGATCAATCTTCAAAGGAAAGAACTTGCAACTGAAGAACTATTTATTGAAGCTGCTAGGCGACATTTATCTATCGCAATGGTCCAAGAGCCCTATATAGGAAACATTGGTAGAATGAAGGGATACGCTGGCGCGAGGATCTTCCAAAACTCTGGTAATGGAGAAGGGATAGTGAAGGCGGCAATTGTCGTCTTCGACTCAAAATTGGACATAGTCCAATACCCGCAACTCACCACTGACAATATGGTCGTGGTGGGAGTCCAAACCAGAGCGTGGAAGATTACATTAGTCTCGTACTACTGGGAGTCAAACATACCCATACAACCGTACTTGGACCAACTATCTAAGATTGCACTGGACTTAGGAAGAGAAAGGTTCGTAATTGGTGGAGATGCAAATGCGAAGAGCATATGGTGGGGAAGTACCAGCGAAGACCAGAGGGGTAGAGCAATGCACGGTACCATAACGCAGCTAAATTTACACGTGCTAAACGAAGGAGAGGAATTTACGTTCGACACTATCCGGGGAGGAAAGCGATATAGCAGCCGAGTAGACATAACAGCCTGTACTCACGACCTCCTAACCCACATTGACTCTTGGAGAGTTGAAGAAGGCCTAGTTTGTTCCGATCATAATGGCATAAGGTTTAACCTAAACTTAGAGAGATCCAGGGGACACAATATTGACAGAACAACAAGAAAGTTTAATACTGGAAAAGCGAAGTGGGATGAGTTTCGTCAAAAATTTAACAGATATCTAGAAGAAAATGAAATTACCATAAACAAAATAGAACAGTTAGAAAACATAAATGATTTGGAACACCTCATTCAAAATTTCACTGAAACATTGCGGAAAGCATGCACTGAGACGATCCCGGAAAAGAAACGCTCTAGCAAGTATTTTGCCCCATGGTGGTCGGAAAAACTAGCAGCCTTAAAAAGAGAGGTAAATACCAAGAGGCGTCGCATTAGAAATGCTGCACCAATTCGCAGAAATCGGGTAGTGTCGGAATACCTAGCACAAAGAGACATCTACGAAACAGAAGCAAAGAAAGCACAAATAGAGAGCTGGAAGGGTTTCTGCGAAAAACAAGACAAAGAGGGGGTATGGGAGGGTATATATAGAGTCATGACCAGAGTGACCCAGAGAGAGGAAGACTTGCTGCTGACTGGCAGCGATGGTAATCAGCTGGACGCAAAGGAATCTGCGGAACTTCTCGCAGAAACATTCTACCCTGAAGACAAGGAAGAAGAAGACAGAGAGGACCAGAAACAAACCCGAGCGAGGGCACGGATAGTAAATGGTTGGGGGGTTATTAGCGATAACTACCCACCATTTACAGAGTTAGAACTCCGTACATCAATGCACTCGTTCAACCCCAAAAAAGCCCCGGGAGCCGACGGTTTTACTGCGGACATTTGTCTCAACGCAATAAATTCAAATCCCTCTGTTTTTCTGGCTACATTGAACAAGTGTCTAAGCTTGCACTACTTCCCGAAGACATGGAAGGAGGCAACAGTAATAGTGCTAAAGAAGCCTGGTAAACAGACATATAAATCTCCCAAATCCTACAGGCCGATTGGGCTACTGCCTGTCTTGGGAAAGATTTACGAGAAAATGCTGGTGGCCAGGCTCAAATACCATATGCTGCCAAGAATCAGCAAGCGCCAATTCGGATTTATGCCTCAAAGGAGTACCGAAGACTCCCTCTATAACCTGATGCAGCACATACGAACTAAACTAGATGGAAAACGTATCATTACAGTAGTCTCGCTGGATATAGAGGGAGCCTTCGACAGTGCATGGTGGCCTGCCATTAGGACACGCCTGGCAGAAGAGAACTGTCCAATATACCTCAGACGAGTCTTCGACAGTTACCTTGAAGATAGAGCGGTAGGATTGAGGTACGCAGGAACGGAGGTGGTAAGAAGAACTGAAAAAGGTTGCATCCAGGGATCAATAGGGGGTCCAATACTATGGAACGTGCTCCTCGACCCTTTGCTGCACCGACTGGAGGGGGAGGGGAACTACGTGCAGGCCTTTGCGGACGATGTCATCCTGGTCTTTGATGGAGCCACAGCCTTACAAATAGAGACACAAGCCAATAAAGCCCTTCGCATTGCTCAAGAATGGGGTACCAGCGTCAAGCTCAAGTTCGCGGCTCATAAGACGCAAGCTTTGACCATAACAAGGAAGTTAAAGTACGATGAACCGCGCTTGAGCATGGGGGGAACCGAAATAGCAAACATCAAGGAGATGAAAATCTTGGGGCTCATCATAGACCAAAAACTGACATTCAACGCTCACGTTAGGACTGTATGTGGAAAAGCCATCGCCCTATACAAAAAACTTGCACGTGCAGCCAGAGCTAGTTGGGGCCTTCACCCTGAAGTCATCAGGTCTATATACATTGCTGTAGTAGAGCCCACCGTTGTGTACGCGGCGAGTGCTTGGTACGGGTGCACAAATAAAAAAGGCACACAGAAGCAACTGGCAGCATTACAAAGAGGTTTTGCTCAGAAATTGTGTAGAGCATACCGCACGGTCTCCCTAAATGCTGCGCTAATAATTGCAGGAGTGCTCCCCTTGGACCTGCGAATACGTGAAGCTGCACTACTGTATGAAGCGAAAAAGGGAATACCACAATCGTGGTTAAGGGGCAGAAAGGTCGAACAAATGGCAGCAAAACTCGAAGCTCCACATCCCGCTGAGATACCGATGATACGTTACGAAAGCCTGGTAGACCAAACACAACTCGATAGCACCAACCACCTCTCGCTCAAAATATACACGGACGGCAGCAAGATTGAGGGTAAAGTCGGTGCCGCTATCTCCATATGGAATAGACGATCGGAAATCGGAACCCTCAAGCTTGCACTGTCCGCATACAATACAGTCTACCAGGCCGAATTACTAGCACTAAACAAAGCAGTCATCGTGGCCCACAAAAGCGCATCGGACACAATCGGAATTTTTAGCGATAGCATGGCCGCGATCCAGACGGTGACAAACCCCGACTCTCTCCACCCGCTGGCAGTCGATTCCAGAGCCAAAATCCAAGACTGCAAGGCCCAGGGTAAAGATATAAAGATCTACTGGATCAAAGCC
>CAKAJY010000001.1:47500-53966 GCA_916618145.1 Emmelina monodactyla | reverse complement strand
ACCTAACCTAACCTAACCTAACCTAACCTAACCTAACCTAACCTAACCTAACCTAACCTAACCTAACCTAACCTAACCTAACCTAACCTAACCTAACCTAACCTAACCTAACCTAACCTAACCTAACCTAACCTAACCTAACCTAACCTAACCTAACCTAACCTAACCTAACCTAACCTAACCTAACCTAACCTAACCTAACCTAACCTAACCTAACCTAACCTAACCTAACCTAACCTAACCTAACCTAACCTAACCTAACCTAACCTAACCTAACCTAACCTAACCTAACCTAACCTAACCTAACCTAACCTAACCTAACCTAACCTAACCTAACCTAAGCTAACCTAACCTAACCTAACCTAACCTAACCTAACCTAACCTAACCTAACCTAACCTAACCTAACCTAACCTAACCTAACCTAACCTAACCTAACCTAACCTAACCTCACCTAACCTAACCTAACCTAACCTAACCTAACCTAACCTAACCTAACCTAACCTAACCTAACCTAACCTAACCTAACCTAACCTAACCTAACCTAACCTAACCTAACCTAACCTAACCTAACCTAACCTAACCTAACCTAACCTAACCTAACCTAACCTAACCTAACCTAACCTAACCTAACCTAACCTAACCTAACCTAACCTAACCTAACCTAACCTAACCTAACCTAACCTAACCTAACCTAACCTAAGCTAACCTAACCTAACCTAACCTAACCTAACCTAACCTAACCTAACCTAACCTAACCTAACCTAACCTAACCTAACCTAACCTAACCTAACCTAACCTAACCTAACCTAACCTAACCTAACCTAACCTAACCTAACCTAACCTAACCTAACCTAACCTAACCTAACCTAACCTAACCTAACCTAACCTAACCTAACCTAACCTAACCTAACCTAACCTAACCTAACCTAACCTAACCTAACCTAACCTAACCTAACCTAACCTAACCTAACCTAACCTAACCTAACCTAACCTAACCTAACCTAACCTAACCTAACCTAACCTAACCTAACCTAACCTAACCTAACCTAACCTAACCTAACCTAACCTAACCTAACCTAACCTAACCTAACCTAACCTAACCTAACCTAACCTAACCTAACCTAACCTAACCTAACCTAACCTAACCTAACCTAACCTAACCTAACCTAACCTAACCTAACCTAACCTAACCTAACCTAACCTAACCTAACCTAACCTAACCTAACCTAACCTAACCTAACCTAACCTAACCTAACCTAACCTAACCTAACCTAACCTAACCTAACCTAACCTGACCTAACCTAACCTAATCTAACCTAACCTAACCTAACCTAACCTAACCTAACCTAACCTAACCTAACCTAACCTAACCTAACCTAACCTAACCTAACCTAACCTAACCTAACCTAACCTAACCTAACCTAACCTAACCTAACCTAACCTAACCTAACCTAACCTAACCTAACCTAACCTAACCTAACCTAACCTAACCTAACCTAACCTAACCTAACCTAACCTAACCTAACCTAACCTAACCTAACCTAACCTAACCTAACCTAACCTAACCTAACCTAACCTAACCTAACCTAACCTAACCTAACCTAACCTAACCTAACCTAACCTAACCTAACCTAACCTAACCTAACCTAACCTAACCTAACCTAACCTAACCTAACCTAACCTAACCTAACCTAACCTAACCTAACCTAACCTAACCTAACCTAACCTAACCTAACCTAACCTAACCTAACCTAACCTAACCTAACCTAACCTAACCTAACCTAACCTAACCTAACCTAACCTAACCTAACCTAACCTAACCTAACCTAACCTAACCTAACCTAACCTAACCTAACCTAACCTAACCTAACCTAACCTAACCTAACCTAACCTAACCTAACCTAACCTAACCTAACCTAACCTAACCTAACCTAACCTAACCTAACCTAACCTAACCTAACCTAACCTAACCTAACCTAACCTAACCTAACCTAACCTAACCTAACCTAACCTAACCTAACCTAACCTAACCTAACCTAACCTAACCTAACCTAACCTAACCTAACCTAACCTAACCTAACCTAACCTAACCTAACCTAACCTAACCTAACCTAACCTAACCTAACCTAACCTAACCTAACCTAACCTAACCTAACCTAACCTAACCTAACCTAACCTAACCTAACCTAACCTAACCTAACCTAACCTAACCTAACCTAACCTAACCTAACCTAACCTAACCTAACCTAACCTAACCTAACCTAACCTAACCTAACCTAACCTAACCTAACCTAACCTAACCTAACCTAACCTAACCTAACCTAACCTAACCTAACCTAACCTAACCTAACCTAACCTAACCTAACCTAACCTAACCTAACCTAACCTAACCTAACCTAACCTAACCTAACCTAACCTAACCTAACCTAACCTAACCTAACCTAACCTAACCTAACCTAACCTAACCTAACCTAACCTAACCTAACCTAACCTAACCTAACCTAACCTAACCTAACCTAACCTAACCTAACCTAACCTAACCTAACCTAACCTAACCTAACCTAACCTAACCTAACCTAACCTAACCTAACCTAACCTAACCTAACCTAACCTAACCTAACCTAACCTAACCTAACCTAACCTAACCTAACCTAACCTAACCTAACCTAACCTAACCTAACCTAACCTAACCTAACCTAACCTAACCTAACCTAACCTAACCTAACCTAACCTAACCTAACCTAACCTAACCTAACCTAACCTAACCTAACCTAACCTAACCTAACCTAACCTAACCTAACCTAACCTAACCTAACCTAACCTAACCTAACCTAACCTAACCTAACCTAACCTAACCTAACCTAACCTAACCTAACCTAACCTAACCTAACCTAACCTAACCTAACCTAACCTAACCTAACCTAACCTAACCTAACCTAACCTAACCTAACCTAACCTAACCTAACCTAACCTAACCTAACCTAACCTAACCTAACCTAACCTAACCTAACCTAACCTAACCTAACCTAACCTAACCTAACCTAACCTAACCTAACCTAACCTAACCTAACCTAACCTAACCTAACCTAACCTAACCTAACCTAACCTAACCTAACCTAACCTAACCTAACCTAACCTAACCTAACCTAACCTAACCTAACCTAACCTAACCTAACCTAACCTAACCTAACCTAACCTAACCTAACCTAACCTAACCTAACCTAACCTAACCTAACCTAACCTAACCTAACCTAACCTAACCTAACCTAACCTAACCTAACCTAACCTAACCTAACCTAACCTAACCTAACCTAACCTAACCTAACCTAACCTAACCTAACCTAACCTAACCTAACCTAACCTAACCTAACCTAACCTAACCTAACCTAACCTAACCTAACCTAACCTAACCTAACCTAACCTAACCTAACCTAACCTAACCTAACCTAACCTAACCTAACCTAACCTAACCTAACCTAACCTAACCTAACCTAACCTAACCTAACCTAACCTAACCTAACCTAACCTAACCTAACCTAACCTAACCTAACCTAACCTAACCTAACCTAACCTAACCTAACCTAACCTAACCTAACCTAACCTAACCTAACCTAACCTAACCTAACCTAACCTAACCTAACCTAACCTAACCTAACCTAACCTAACCTAACCTAACCTAACCTAACCTAACCTAACCTAACCTAACCTAACCTAACCTAACCTAACCTAACCTAACCTAACCTAACCTAACCTAACCTAACCTAACCTAACCTAACCTAACCTAACCTAACCTAACCTAACCTAACCTAACCTAACCTAACCTAACCTAACCTAACCTAACCTAACCTAACCTAACCTAACCTAACCTAACCTAACCTAACCTAACCTAACCTAACCTAACCTAACCTAACCTAACCTAACCTAACCTAACCTAACCTAACCTAACCTAACCTAACCTAACCTAACCTAACCTAACCTAACCTAACCTAACCTAACCTAACCTAACCTAACCTAACCTAACCTAACCTAACCTAACCTAACCTAACCTAACCTAACCTAACCTAACCTAACCTAACCTAACCTAACCTAACCTAACCTAACCTAACCTAACCTAACCTAACCTAACCTAACCTAACCTAACCTAACCTAACCTAACCTAACCTAACCTAACCTAACCTAACCTAACCTAACCTAACCTAACCTAACCTAACCTAACCTAACCTAACCTAACCTAACCTAACCTAACCTAACCTAACCTAACCTAACCTAACCTAACCTAACCTAACCTAACCTAACCTAACCTAACCTAACCTAACCTAACCTAACCTAACCTAACCTAACCTAACCTAACCTAACCTAACCTAACCTAACCTAACCTAACCTAACCTAACCTAACCTAACCTAACCTAACCTAACCTAACCTAACCTAACCTAACCTAACCTAACCTAACCTAACCTAACCTAACCTAACCTAACCTAACCTAACCTAACCTAACCTAACCTAACCTAACCTAACCTAACCTAACCTAACCTAACCTAACCTAACCTAACCTAACCTAACCTAACCTAACCTAACCTAACCTAACCTAACCTAACCTAACCTAACCTAACCTAACCTAACCTAACCTAACCTAACCTAACCTAACCTAACCTAACCTAACCTAACCTAACCTAACCTAACCTAACCTAACCTAACCTAACCTAACCTAACCTAACCTAACCTAACCTAACCTAACCTAACCTAACCTAACCTAACCTAACCTAACCTAACCTAACCTAACCTAACCTAACCTAACCTAACCTAACCTAACCTAACCTAACCTAACCTAACCTAACCTAACCTAACCTAACCTAACCTAACCTAACCTAACCTAACCTAACCTAACCTAACCTAACCTAACCTAACCTAACCTAACCTAACCTAACCTAACCTAACCTAACCTAACCTAACCTAACCTAACCTAACCTAACCTAACCTAACCTAACCTAACCTAACCTAACCTAACCTAACCTAACCTAACCTAACCTAACCTAACCTAACCTAACCTAACCTAACCTAACCTAACCTAACCTAACCTAACCTAACCTAACCTAACCTAACCTAACCTAACCTAACCTAACCTAACCTAACCTAACCTAACCTAACCTAACCTAACCTAACCTAACCTAACCTAACCTAACCTAACCTAACCTAACCTAACCTAACCTAACCTAACCTAACCTAACCTAACCTAACCTAACCTAACCTAACCTAACCTAACCTAACCTAACCTAACCTAACCTAACCTAACCTAACCTAACCTAACCTAACCTAACCTAACCTAACCTAACCTAACCTAACCTAACCTAACCTAACCTAACCTAACCTAACCTAACCTAACCTAATCTAACCTAACCTAACCTAACCTAACCTAACCTAACCTAACCTAACCTAACCTAACCTAACCTAACCTAACCTAACCTAACCTAACCTAACCTAACCTAACCTAACCTAACCTAACCTAACCTAACCTAACCTAACCTAACCTAACCTAACCTAACCTAACCTAACCTAACCTAACCTAACCTAACCTAACCTAACCTAACCTAACCTAACCTAACCTAACCTAACCTAACCTAACCTAACCTAACCTAACCTAACCTAACCTAACCTAACCTAACCTAACCTAACCTAACCTAACCTAACCTAACCTAACCTAACCTAACCTAACCTAACCTAACCTAACCTAACCTAACCTAACCTAACCTAACCTAACCTAACCTAACCTAACCTAACCTAACCTAACCTAACCTAACCTAACCTAACCTAACCTAACCTAACCTAACCTAACCTAACCTAACCTAACCTAACCTAACCTAACCTAACCTAACCTAACCTAACCTAACCTAACCTAACCTAACCTAACCTAACCTAACCTAACCTAACCTAACCTAACCTAACCTAACCTAACCTAACCTAACCTAACCTAACCTAACCTAACCTAACCTAACCTAACCTAACCTAACCTAACCTAACCTAACCTAACCTAACCTAACCTAACCTAACCTAACCTAACCTAACCTAACCTAACCTAACCTAACCTAACCTAACCTAACCTAACCTAACCTAACCTAACCTAACCTAACCTAACCTAACCTAACCTAACCTAACCTAACCTAACCTAACCTAACCTAACCTAACCTAACCTAACCTAACCTAACCTAACCTAACCTAACCTAACCTAACCTAACCTAACCTAACCTAACCTAACCTAACCTAACCTAACCTAACCTAACCTAACCTAACCTAACCTAACCTAACCTAACCTAACCTAACCTAACCTAACCTAACCTAACCTAACCTAACCTAACCTAACCTAACCTAACCTAACCTAACCTAACCTAACCTAACCTAACCTAACCTAACCTAACCTAACCTAACCTAACCTAATCTAACCTAACCTAACCTAACCTAACCTAACCTAA
>CAKAJY010000001.1:30000-42500 GCA_916618145.1 Emmelina monodactyla | reverse complement strand
GTTTTTTAGTGAACTAAAAATAATTACCAACCGCACTTCAATTCCTTCGTGGACGCTGATTGGTCGAAAATCACGTCATTAGGTCGGCGCATGACGGTCAAGAGGTGTCGTTTTCGAAATCGCCAGTCAAGACCGAGTCGTTTTGGCCCCAGTTTCGTCCCAATTTAATAGATTTCCGCCTCTGAACGAGTGTTTTGCCCCAATTTTGGGGCCAAATCGGAAAAAAAGTGGGGCGAAATCAAAAACCAACATAGACCTCCTTTTTTTAAGTCGGGTAAGTTACTGGACCCCTTATAACTCCCCCCACCATCTCAGACCACCATCAGGAGTTATTACCAGAACACCCCTACTGGCTTCTGAGGGGATAACTCCTCAACGGAGCGTCGAAGGTCAATTCGGACTTCGGTTTCGACCCCTCCACAGGACCATCCACCACCACAACCAGGGACTACTCCTCGACTAAGATCCTGGCATATCCTCGGACTGGAGCATCGGACACCAGGTTCGTCTTCAGATTTGGCAACTCCTCATCACTCCCCTTCCACCTCGGGACTTGGCCACCACCAGAGCACCCCTCCTGGCTTTTCAGGGGATAACTCCTGAACGGAGCGTCCTAGGTCATTTTTGACATCAATTTCGACCCCCCTGATATAACCCCCGCACCAGCCCAGGACCAACATCAGGGACCACTCTTGGATGAAGAACCCCTCGTATCTTCGAAACGGTGCGTCGGAGACCAGTTCTGTTTTCGGTTCTGGTAGCTCCTTAGAGGTCCCCTTCCACACCGCTACTCAGTTTCCACCAGATCACCCCGGTTCGCTCCGCAGGGGATAACTCCTCAACGGAGATAGATAGAGACACGCGGTTTTCGGGAAAGGATTCAGTGCCTCTCCCTGGACACAACCCACTACTACGCCTTCGCCTATGTGAAGTGTTAAATCTTTTTGACTTTTTTTTTACAACTTTGTGACTTTCTGTGTGACTTTTATAGACATTTTAAAAATATGCCTATCACTCGCTCGCCTGTCAAAGCGCGCGGTGCTTCGGGGCGCCCGCCGTTTGTCAAGACGGCAAATACGCGTCAGGCCACCGACGACCAGATGCCCACAACCTCGACGGCCCCTCAGGCCTGTGACCGGCCACATACCCCGGAGCCATCCGCTGAGCAAAAAGCACCCGACGACGTGCTGCCTTCAACATCGAGGGCCTACCAGGCCCGTGACCGGCCCCTCACCCCGGAGGCGTCCGCAGCGCATGAGCTTGACTCTGCCCCGCCACTGGACCGAACTTTTAATTTGTCACCAATGATTGTGTTAGACCCACCAGATGATTTCTACCCAAGTGATGCTCCGGAAGATTTAGATGCTACACCCCCTCTAAGGCTGGAAACATCAGACTTGGAAACACCACCAGTACCGGCTGCGTCCTCAGAACCTCCCAGCAAGGTAGCGAAGAAGAAGGCTCGCCCGCGCCTTGATTTCCCGTCCATTCCCGAAGCCTTGTTGGAGGGAACCACAGTCTCTGGGCACCTTCAAAGGATCTATAACCACCTCATAAACATTCCGAAAATATTGAATGAGACCAAGAGCGTCACTAAGGCGGGGAGGAGCAATGCGGTTAAGGCTGCGTTCGACGCGGCGAAGCTGGTCGCGGAGGTCAACAACCTTCTTGCTGAGGGCTGTCCTGCCCCTCCTCCTGGAAATACCATCAACCTCAGTGTCGACAGCATCCCATCCATCATTGAGAAGGCCGTTGCCAAGGCAGTGCGAACGGAGCTGGGGAGGGCTGCTGCTGCTTCGGCCTATCCGCCGCTTCCCTACCGACCCTCACAACCCTCACAGCCCTACCCAAACTCTTCCGGATCTAAGGTGAGGACATGGCAGGCCTCTGCGAAGCCAACAGTTCCGGTTACCAGACCTGCCCTGATCATGACGTGCAAGGAGGGCCCAGAGGCTCCCAGGGAGAAGTCGGTGCAGACCCTAAGGCGCCTTGTCAACTTCAAAACAACCGGATACACGGCGGCAAAAGTGGTCCAGCTCTCCAGGGGTAAAACCAGGGTAGAGTTCGAGAAAAAGGAGGACCTAGACGACGCACTGAGTCGTATTAACGCCGCCGCTGAATCTGAGGGTGTCTCGGCAGAGCCTGAGCGGAAGATCGACCCCAAAATTTTGATCAAAGGCATAAGCAAGGACGTTCCTCGGGAGGAGCTCATAGAGTGCCTAATAGCGCAAAACCCCGAGCTGGCTGACTTCTGTAGGAGCAAGTTCAACTTGCTCTTCGTGTCATCAAACAGAAGCCCCCACCTTTACAATGCCACCATCACCGTGCCGCCTGGGTCGTGGCCTCGTCTCTCAAACATCGAACGGCTGCGCCTCGAGCACCAACGGGTGCACTTTGAGGAATCTTCCCCACTTAAACAGTGCCGCCGGTGCTTCCAGTTTGGGCACACCGTAGGGCGCTGTACCGCTGAAGAGGACCTTTGCCGCCACTGCGGCAAGCCGGGCCACACTCAGCGCTCCTGTCCCATCGCTGCAGCAGACCCAATCTGTATCAATTGTTGCGCGCATAACGCGAAATTCCACACAGAGGTAAGTGCCAAACACTCAAGTTTATCGTTCTCATGCCCAAGACGCATATCCATGCTAAACCGTGTGCAGTCCAAGGTAGATTATGGCCAGTAACGTTAAAAAATCTTTTTCATTCATCCAAATTAACCTGGATAAAAGTTATGCCAATACATACAATTTTATTAGTTTTTTTGCGCGCAACAAGCGCTGTGACATCGCCATGGTCACAGAGCCCTATGTGAGCTCCCAGGGGGGTGGAGGGGCCATGGGCGGAGTAGGTGTGGACACATTTCAGGTCATCTCTGACGACACTCCAACCAGAGCAGTTATATACATTCACAATAGGTACGCCATCAAAACCAAAGCTATTCTTTTATCACAATTTTCCTGCCCAGATTTAGTTGCCGTCAAGCTCTATTCTGGAACCAATAGTGTCATACTAATATCAGTTTACATCTCTCCCTCCACGGTCCCCACCGCTCTCTTAGAGAGGATCAAGTCTGTCCTTGACTTTGCAAATGGCCGTCGCTGTATCATCTCGGGCGATTTCAACGCATGGCATCCCTCCTGGGATTCCCTTGGCAAGAGTAATGACAGGGGCGACATTGTTGCGAATTTTGCCTCATTCAACGACCTTTCATGTTGTAATTCGGGCGTCCAGACATTCGAGGCCTTTAGTCACGGTTCCTTAAGAACCAGCGCCATCGATCTAACGTTTGTTTCATCCGACCTGGCCGGTTCTGTTTCCGACTGGCACATTGACCGATCCGTTATACCTGCTGCCCAACACTCCCTCATATATTTCGATGTTTTATTAAATTCTGTCCATAATGAGATCCCACGAAGATCCACCCGCCGCTACCGGATTAATCAGCATACTGACTGGGCCTCCTTTAAAAATAACTTAAGCAATTCTTTCCTTCAATCCGATATAGATAGTAATAAACCCCTAGAACTCTCCGCGCCTGATCTGGATATCTTCATCAAAAAAGTAACCGACGCAATTCACAAGGCGGCCTCACTGAGCTTCCCCACCATCAGTGGCAACTCTGCCGCTACTCGTCCTCCCTTTTGGTGCCAGCGACTGGACGATCTAAAGGCGGAGCTCTTGCAGGCCAAGAGAACTGTGAGGCGTCTCAAGAGCAGATACCCGTTCTCTTGTCCGCCTGAGCTCATCACTCGCCTTGAAGCTGCCCATAAGGAATATTCTTCGGCCATCAGTCAGGAATCGACCCGGCATTTTAGGGGGTTCTGTGAGGCGCAATCCCTGGATGAAGTTTGGTCAGTTACCAATCCCACCCTTAGGCCCAAGTTCCCCAAGAAGGCTCCCGCAACTGTCAACTCCGCCGCTGGCGCCTCTGCCGATAGTGATGAGACTGCCAACGCGTTGCTGTCCCACTTCTACCCTAGGGACAGCGCTCTACTTGATACCTGTGAGCAAGCAGCGACTCGCGCTTCTTGCACCATACCTCCCAATACTGCTAACGACCCGGATTTCACTGTAGAGGAAATCACGGAGGCTATTAGTTCAATTTCACATAGAAAGGCCCCGGGTTTAGACGGCCTAACGTCTGATATTTGTCTGACGGTTGTCAGAAATTTCCCCGCTCTATTTAAAAACATCTATAACCAATGTCTCGCCTTAGCTCATTTTCCTAAAGTTTGGAAAGACGCCCAACTTAGAATTATTCCTAAGGCGGGCTGCTCCAACGCGTCTTCCCTAAAAGCCCACAGGCCCATAGGTTTAATACCCGTCTTCGGCAAAGCTTTGGAGAAACTCTTTACTGAAAGGTTTCTCCACGTATCTGCATGCAACGGCACCCTGAATCGCAACCAGTTTGGGTTCAGAAGAAACTCTTCCACTACTCTAGCCCTCAATAACGCCATCTCATTTATAAAATCCCGCCGCCGGTCTAAATACCTCGTAACTGCCATATCCTTAGACATACAGTCCGCCTTCGATAGAGCCTGGTGGCCTGCGATTTTGTCCAGGCTAAAGGCTATCGGTTGCCCTTCCAACATTTACAATTTGATTTTAAATTACCTCACACCCAGATTAGTTTCCCTCAATTACGCCGGGGCTCAGGCCTCCATATTCACCGAAATGGGATGCGTCCAGGGCTCGGCTTGTGGGCCAGCCCTGTGGAACCTCATTCTCGACGATTTACTAGACATCCCCCTTCCGCCGGGATGCCGCTTGCAGGCATACGCCGATGACGTCCTGCTGATCGTGTCGGCTCGAAACCCTCGCGAACTGGAGCACCTCGCTAACAACACCTTGGACAGGATCGCAGAATGGGGCCTGAACCAAAAGCTAAGCTTTGGTCCTAATAAGACCAAAGCCTTGGCATTTTCACCCACGGCAGCCAGAGCTCGGTTGTCTATGTGTGGCACCCCAATTTCATTCACCGACAGCTTTACCTTATTGGGAGTTGTTATCGATAACAAACTTAACTTTTCAAAACATGTAGTTTCAGCCATCAGCAAAGCCCGTGCCATATATAAGCGACTGACTCTTTTTGCTCGTCCCACCTGGGGTATTAACCCAGAAATCATCAGCATTATCTACAAGCATGTCGTCGTCCCTACCATCACATACGCGGCAGGTATCTGGGGTAAGGCTGTCGAGAGGAAGGATGTTCGCGCCAAACTCGCATCTTTGCAGAGAGACTTTGCTTTGCGCGCTCTCAGAGCTTATAAGACGGTTTCCTCCAACGCTGCCATGGCCCTAGCTAGGTTTCCACCTCTAGATCTGGAAATTCTACACACTAGGGAGTTGGAGGTTACCCGTATTACTGGCAATTCATCTTTCCTTCCTTCCGATATACGCCTGGATAAAGATGTGGAGATCAGCAAGTTGTTGCATCCATCTGTTCGTGTCAATATTAAATATCATATTGCTAACGACCAATCTTCAGTCTCTAAACTTCAATGCCAAGACACCATTAACATCTTTACAGATGGCAGCAAGAGCGAGAGTGGGGTGGGTGCTGCTTTTGTATGCCAACCGCCTAATAGTGACACATTTAGCATCAGAAGACATTTCAAACTGCATAATTCGTGTTCTGTTTTTCAGGCCGAAATGCTGGCAATCCTTCGAGCTTGCCAGTTCTTTGAAAGTAAAAGTAGATTTCAATTCGCAATAATTTTCACCGACTCCCGCTCCTCGCTCGAGGCTATTAATAACAGAAGCAGTACTGGTTTTCTCACGAATCACATACATCAAATCCTATCTAGAATAGGTAATAGACTTAAGTTTTGCTGGGTAAGGGGGCATGTGGGCATCAGGGGCAACGAAGAGGCCGACCAGGAAGCCGCTAAGGCTGCCTCTTCCAAAGTTGCGCCTAACTTCTGCTTCTTCCCTCTCTCCTACGCCAAGAGCTTATCCAGGGCGCGTGTCTGGGCTGAGTGGCAGGCTAGGTATCGAAGCGCGCAGCAAGGCCTCGTCACACGTACCATGTTTCCAGATCTCTCTAACATCGTAGACTTTTTCACATTTACCACTCCGTCATTTTTCCTTACGCAATTTCTAACTGGACATGGCTGCGACCTAGCATATCTCTTGCGCTTCCACGTAGTAACATCAGCTACTTGCCCGTGCGGCTCCGGTAAGCCGCAAGATCTCCAGCATCTATTTTACGATTGCGCGCGCTTTGATATTGCCCGGCACAATTTTCTATCGTCTATTCCTCTTAATTCCCGCGTCGCTAAACCTTTTATATTTGATAAAAATAATTTAAATCATGCTTTTGTTACTTCTTTTGTAACCTTTATAGAGTCAATATACAGTAAACTGAAAACTTTTAATAATTCCCATAACCCTCGGTAAATTTCAGATTCTTTTTTTAAACCTTTTTTTTTTTTTTTTTTTGCATTCTTCTCAAATTTTCTAACTTTTAACTGTATAGTAAAATCTTTTTTTTGATCTCTTTATCTTCTTTGTCGATTCCTGCCTTGGACTTAACTCGGAGGGGGACTCCTTTTTGGTCTTGGGCATGTGTGCCTTTATGTTTGGCACTTATTTCTTTGCTGCATTTGTCATTAGATTCACTATTGTTATATTAGTTTTTGTAATTAACGATTAAGTTTAAATGTTCATTTTATATCTTTGTGCTTTTTTTTTATTATTTTATTTTACTTTTTCTGTTTTATGTGCATTTTAATCTATACAGTATAATAAAAAAACAAAAAGAAAAGAAAAACTGGAAAAAAGACATTTACAAAAAAAAAAAAAAAAAAAAAGACATTTACAAAAAAAAAAAAAAAAAAAAAGACATTTACAAAAAAAAAAAAAAAAGACATTTATAAAAAGGAAAAAATTGAATTTGTACATATTTTTTATTATTGATTTTGAAATTGTTTTTTTTTGGATGTTATCATAAGTTGTGAAATTTGTTTCTTGAACTTTTCAATTTGTATATATATTTCCTAATTTTGTTTTGTAAGTGTTTAAATTTAATTCTGTAATAGTATTTTAGTTTGTAACATCAGGGAGACAACTGTCTCAGAACGATTTAATTAATATAAAACAACTTTGTTCGTTGTTTCTTAAAGATACCCCTAGATGTATCCCTCGCGTCTTCGGGAATGACTTTTTAATTTAACCACCTTGTCTTGTATTCATTACTAGAAACATAATTATAAGAAAATAAATGTAAGAGTCTTAATAAATTAATTATAAAAAAAAAAAAAAAAAAAAAAACCTAACCTAACCTAACCTAACCTAACCTAACCTAACCTAACCTAACCTAACCTAACCTAACCTAACCTAACCTAACCTAACCTAACCTAACCTAACCTAACCTAACCTAACCTAACCTAACCTAACCTAACCTAACCTAACCTAACCTAACCTAACCTAACCTAACCTAACCTAACCTAACCTAACCTAACCTAACCTAACCTAACCTAACCTAACCTAACCTAACCTAACCTAACCTAACCTAACCTAACCTAACCTAACCTAACCTAACCTAACCTAACCTAACCTAACCTAACCTAACCTAACCTAACCTAACCTAACCTAACCTAACCTAACCTAACCTAACCTAACCTAACCTAACCTAACCTAACCTAACCTAACCTAACCTAACCTAACCTAACCTAACCTAACCTAACCTAACCTAACCTAACCTAACCTAACCTAACCTAACCTAACCTAACCTAACCTAACCTAACCTAACCTAACCTAACCTAACCTAACCTAACCTAACCTAACCTAACCTAACCTAACCTAACCTAACCTAACCTAACCTAACCTAACCTAACCTAACCTAACCTAACCTAACCTAACCTAACCTAACCTAACCTAACCTAACCTAACCTAACCTAACCTAACCTAACCTAACCTAACCTAACCTAACCTAACCTAACCTAACCTAACCTAACCTAACCTAACCTAACCTAACCTAACCTAACCTAACCTAACCTAACCTAACCTAACCTAACCTAACCTAACCTAACCTAACCTAACCTAACCTAACCTAACCTAACCTAACCTAACCTAACCTAACCTAACCTAACCTAACCTAACCTAACCTAACCTAACCTAACCTAACCTAACCTAACCTAACCTAACCTAACCTAACCTAACCTAACCTAACCTAACCTAACCTAACCTAACCTAACCTAACCTAACCTAACCTAACCTAACCTAACCTAACCTAACCTAACCTAACCTAACCTAACCTAACCTAACCTAACCTAACCTAACCTAACCTAACCTAACCTAACCTAACCTAACCTAACCTAACCTAACCTAACCTAACCTAACCTAACCTAACCTAACCTAACCTAACCTAACCTAACCTAACCTAACCTAACCTAACCTAACCTAACCTAACCTAACCTAACCTAACCTAACCTAACCTAACCTAACCTAACCTAACCTAACCTAACCTAACCTAACCTAACCTAACCTAACCTAACCTAACCTAACCTAACCTAACCTAACCTAACCTAACCTAACCTAACCTAACCTAACCTAACCTAACCTAACCTAACCTAACCTAACCTAACCTAACCTAACCTAACCTAACCTAACCTAACCTAACCTAACCTAACCTAACCTAACCTAACCTAACCTAACCTAACCTAACCTAACCTAACCTAACCTAACCTAACCTAACCTAACCTAACCTAACCTAACCTAACCTAACCTAACCTAACCTAACCTAACCTAACCTAACCTAACCTAACCTAACCTAACCTAACCTAACCTAACCTAACCTAACCTAACCTAACCTAACCTAACCTAACCTAACCTAACCTAACCTAACCTAACCTAACCTAACCTAACCTAACCTAACCTAACCTAACCTAACCTAACCTAACCTAACCTAACCTAACCTAACCTAACCTAACCTAACCTAACCTAACCTAACCTAACCTAACCTAACCTAACCTAACCTAACCTAACCTAACCTAACCTAACCTAACCTAACCTAACCTAACCTAACCTAACCTAACCTAACCTAACCTAACCTAACCTAACCTAACCTAACCTAACCTAACCTAACCTAACCTAACCTAACCTAACCTAACCTAACCTAACCTAACCTAACCTAACCTAACCTAACCTAACCTAACCTAACCTAACCTAACCTAACCTAACCTAACCTAACCTAACCTAACCTAACCTAACCTAACCTAACCTAACCTAACCTAACCTAACCTAACCTAACCTAACCTAACCTAACCTAACCTAACCTAACCTAACCTAACCTAACCTAACCTAACCTAACCTAACCTAACCTAACCTAACCTAACCTAACCTAACCTAACCTAACCTAACCTAACCTAACCTAACCTAACCTAACCTAACCTAACCTAACCTAACCTAACCTAACCTAACCTAACCTAACCTAACCTAACCTAACCTAACCTAACCTAACCTAACCTAACCTAACCTAACCTAACCTAACCTAACCTAACCTAACCTAACCTAACCTAACCTAACCTAACCTAACCTAACCTAACCTAACCTAACCTAACCTAACCTAACCTAACCTAACCTAACCTAACCTAACCTAACCTAACCTAACCTAACCTAACCTAACCTAACCTAACCTAACCTAACCTAACCTAACCTAACCTAACCTAACCTAACCTAACCTAACCTAACCTAACCTAACCTAACCTAACCTAACCTAACCTAACCTAACCTAACCTAACCTAACCTAACCTAACCTAACCTAACCTAACCTAACCTAACCTAACCTAACCTAACCTAACCTAACCTAACCTAACCTAACCTAACCTAACCTAACCTAACCTAACCTAACCTAACCTAACCTAACCTAACCTAACCTAACCTAACCTAACCTAACCTAACCTAACCTAACCTAACCTAACCTAACCTAACCTAACCTAACCTAACCTAACCTAACCTAACCTAACCTAACCTAACCTAACCTAACCTAACCTAACCTAACCTAACCTAACCTAACCTAACCTAACCTAACCTAACCTAACCTAACCTAACCTAACCTAACCTAACCTAACCTAACCTAACCTAACCTAACCTAACCTAACCTAACCTAACCTAACCTAACCTAACCTAACCTAACCTAACCTAACCTAACCTAACCTAACCTAACCTAACCTAACCTAACCTAACCTAACCTAACCTAACCTAACCTAACCTAACCTAACCTAACCTAACCTAACCTAACCTAACCTAACCTAACCTAACCTAACCTAACCTAACCTAACCTAACCTAACCTAACCTAACCTAACCTAACCTAACCTAACCTAACCTAACCTAACCTAACCTAACCTAACCTAACCTAACCTAACCTAACCTAACCTAACCTAACCTAACCTAACCTAACCTAACCTAACCTAACCTAACCTAACCTAACCTAACCTAACCTAACCTAACCTAACCTAACCTAACCTAACCTAACCTAACCTAACCTAACCTAACCTAACCTAACCTAACCTAACCTAACCTAACCTAACCTAACCTAACCTAACCTAACCTAACCTAACCTAACCTAACCTAACCTAACCTAACCTAACCTAACCTAACCTAACCTAACCTAACCTAACCTAACCTAACCTAACCTAACCTAACCTAACCTAACCTAACCTAACCTAACCTAACCTAACCTAACCTAACCTAACCTAACCTAACCTAACCTAACCTAACCTAACCTAACCTAACCTAACCTAACCTAACCTAACCTAACCTAACCTAACCTAACCTAACCTAACCTAACCTAACCTAACCTAACCTAACCTAACCTAACCTAACCTAACCTAACCTAACCTAACCTAACCTAACCTAACCTAACCTAACCTAACCTAACCTAACCTAACCTAACCTAACCTAACCTAACCTAACCTAACCTAACCTAACCTAACCTAACCTAACCTAACCTAACCTAACCTAACCTAACCTAACCTAACCTAACCTAACCTAACCTAACCTAACCTAACCTAACCTAACCTAACCTAACCTAACCTAACCTAACCTAACCTAACCTAACCTAACCTAACCTAACCTAACCTAACCTAACCTAACCTAACCTAACCTAACCTAACCTAACCTAACCTAACCTAACCTAACCTAACCTAACCTAACCTAACCTAACCTAACCTAACCTAACCTAACCTAACCTAACCTAACCTAACCTAACCTAACCTAACCTAACCTAACCTAACCTAACCTAACCTAACCTAACCTAACCTAACCTAACCTAACCTAACCTAACCTAACCTAACCTAACCTAACCTAACCTAACCTAACCTAACCTAACCTAACCTAACCTAACCTAACCTAACCTAACCTAACCTAACCTAACCTAACCTAACCTAACCTAACCTAACCTAACCTAACCTAACCTAACCTAACCTAACCTAACCTAACCTAACCTAACCTAACCTAACCTAACCTAACCTAACCTAACCTAACCTAACCTAACCTAACCTAACCTAACCTAACCTAACCTAACCTAACCTAACCTAACCTAACCTAACCTAACCTAACCTAACCTAACCTAACCTAACCTAACCTAACCTAACCTAACCTAACCTAACCTAACCTAACCTAACCTAACCTAACCTAACCTAACCTAACCTAACCTAACCTAACCTAACCTAACCTAACCTAACCTAACCTAACCTAACCTAACCTAACCTAACCTAACCTAACCTAACCTAACCTAACCTAACCTAACCTAACCTAACCTAACCTAACCTAACCTAACCTAACCTAACCTAACCTAACCTAACCTAACCTAACCTAACCTAACCTAACCTAACCTAACCTAACCTAACCTAACCTAACCTAACCTAACCTAACCTAACCTAACCTAACCTAACCTAACCTAACCTAACCTAACCTAACCTAACCTAACCTAACCTAACCTAACCTAACCTAACCTAACCTAACCTAACCTAACCTAACCTAACCTAACCTAACCTAACCTAACCTAACCTAACCTAACCTAACCTAACCTAACCTAACCTAACCTAACCTAACCTAACCTAACCTAACCTAACCTAACCTAACCTAACCTAACCTAACCTAACCTAACCTAACCTAACCTAACCTAACCTAACCTAACCTAACCTAACCTAACCTAACCTAACCTAACCTAACCTAACCTAACCTAACCTAACCTAACCTAACCTAACCTAACCTAACCTAACCTAACCTAACCTAACCTAACCTAACCTAACCTAACCTAACCTAACCTAACCTAACCTAACCTAACCTAACCTAACCTAACCTAACCTAACCTAACCTAACCTAACCTAACCTAACCTAACCTAACCTAACCTAACCTAACCTAACCTAACCTAACCTAACCTAACCTAACCTAACCTAACCTAACCTAACCTAACCTAACCTAACCTAACCTAACCTAACCTAACCTAACCTAACCTAACCTAACCTAACCTAACCTAACCTAACCTAACCTAAC
>CAKAJY010000001.1:0-25000 GCA_916618145.1 Emmelina monodactyla | reverse complement strand
CAGGACCAACATCAGGGACCACTCTTGGATGAAGAACCCCTCGTATCTTCGTAACGGTGCGTCGGAGACCAGTTCTGTTTTCGGTTCTGGTAGCTCCTTAGAGGTCCCCTTCCACCTTGCTACTCAGTTTCCACCAGAACACCCCGGTTCGCTCCGCAGGGGATAACTCCTCAACGGAGATAGATAGAGACACGCGGTTTGCGGGAAAGGATTCAGTGCCTCCCCCTGGATACAACCCACCTGCTACGCCTTTGCAAAAGTGAAGTGTTAATTTTTTTTTTTTGACTTTTTTATACAACTTTGTAACTTTTTTTGTGACTTTTATTGACTTTACGTATAATATGCCGATCACTCGCTCGCCTGTCAAAGCGCGCGGTGCTTCGGGGCGCCCGCCGTTTGTCAAGACGGCAAACACGCGTCAGGCCACCGACGACCAGATGCCCTCAACCTCGAGGGCACCCCAGGCCTGTGACCGGCCACATACCCCGGAGGCATCCGCAGCGCAAAAAGCCACCGAAGACGTGCTGCCTTCAACATCGAGGGCCTACCAGGCCCGTGACCGGCCACTCACCCCAGAGGCGTCCGCAGCGCATGAGCTCGACTCTGCCCCACCACTGGACAGAACTTTTAATTTATCGCCCATGATTCCGATAGACCCACCCGATGACTTCTACCCAAGTGATGCGCCTGACGACTTAAACGTTACACCCTCGTTAAGATTAGAAATCTCAGACTCGGAAATACCATCTATACCGGCTGCGTCCTCAGAACCCCCCACCAAGGTAGCGAAGAAGAAGGCTCGACCACGCCTAGATTTTCCATCCATTCCCGAAGCCTTGCTGGAGGGAACCGCAGTCTCAGGGCACCTGCAAAAGATTTATAACCATCTGATAAACATCCCAAAAATATTGAACGAGACTAAGAGCGTCACTAAGGCGGGGAGGAGCAATGCAGTTAAGGCTGCGTTCGATGCGGCGAAGCTGGTCGCCGAGGTCAACAACCTTCTTGCAGAGGGCTGTCCTGCCCCCCCGTCTGAGAATAACATCAACCTCAGCGCCGACATACCATCCATCATCGAGAAGGCCGTTGCCATGGCAGTGCGAACGGAGCTGGGGAGGGCTGCTGCTGCTTCGGCCTATCCGCCGCTTCCCTACCGACCTTCACAACCCTCACAGCCCTACCCAAACCCTTCCGGGTCTAAGGTGAGGACATGGCAGGCCTCTGCAAAGCCAACAGTCCCTGTTACCAGACCTGCCCTGATCATGACGTGTAAGGAGGGCCCAGAGGCTCCTAGGGAGAAGTCGGTTCAGACCCTAAGGCGCCTTGTTAATTTCAAACAAACCGGATACACGGCGGCAAAAGTGGTCCAGCTCTCCAGGGGTAAAACCAGGGTAGAGTTCGAGAAGAAGGAGGACCTAGACGACGCACTGAGTCGTATTAACGCCGCCGCTGAATCTGAGGGTGTCTCGGCAGAGCCTGAGCGGAAGATCGACCCCAAAATCTTGATTAAAGGCATCAGCAAGGACGTGCCTCGGGAGGAGCTCATCGAGTGCTTAATATCGCAGAACCCCGAGCTGACCGACTTCTCCAGGAGCAAGTTTAACTTGCTCTTCATTTCATCGAACAGAAGCCCCCACTTATACAACGCCACCATCACCGTGCCGCCTGGGTCGTGGCCCCGTCTCTCAAACCTTGAGCGCCTGCGCCTTGAACACCAACGCGTACATTTTGAGGAATCGTCCCCACTAAAACAGTGCCGCCGGTGTTTCCAATTTGGGCACACCGTAGGGCGCTGTACTGCTGAGGAGGACCTTTGCCGCCACTGCGGCAAGTCGGGCCACACTCAGCGCTCCTGTCCCATCGCCGCAGCAGACCCCATCTGCACCAACTGTTGTGCGCATAACGCGAAATTCCATACAGAGGTAAGTGCCAAACACTCAAGTTTATCGTTCTCATGCCCAAGACGCATCTCCATGCTAAACCGTGTACAGTCCAAGGTAGATTATGGCCAGTAACGTTAAAAAAGCTTTCTCATTCATCCAAATTAACCTGGATAAAAGTTATGCCACTACGTATAATTTTCTTAGTTTTTTTGCGCGTAACAAACGCTGTGATATCGCTATGGTCACGGAGCCATATGTGGGATCCCAGGGGGGTGGGGGGGCCATGGGCGGAGTAGGTGTGGACACATTTCAGGTCATCTCTGACGACACTCCAACCAGAGCAGTTATTTACATTCACAATAGGTACGCCATCAAAACCAAAGCTATTCTTTTATCACAATTTTCCTGCCCAGATTTAGTTGCCGTCAAGCTCTATTCTGGAACGAACAGTGTCATATTAGTATCAGTCTACATCTCTCCCTCCACGGTCCCCACCACTCTATTAGATAAGATCAAGTCAGTTCTCGACTTTGCTAACGGCCGTCGCTGTATTATCTCGGGCGACTTCAATGCTTGGCATCCCTCCTGGGATTCCCTTGGCAGACGTAATGACAGGGGTGACATTGTTTCGAATTTTGCCTCGTTCAACGACCTTTTATGTTGTAATTCGGGCGACCAGACATTTGAGGCCTTTAGTCACGGTTCCTTAAGAACCAGCGCTGTCGATCTAACGTTTGTTTCTTCCGACCTGGCCGGTTCTGTTTCCGACTGGCACATTGACCGATCCGTATTACCTGCTGCCCAACACTCCCTCATATATTTCGATGTTCTGTTAAATTCTGTCCATGTTGAAATTCCGCGAAGATCCACCCGCCGATACCGGATTAATCAGCACACTGACTGGGCCTCCTTCAAAAATAACTTAAGTAACTCTTTTCTTCAATCCGATATTGATAGCAATAAACCTCTAGAACTCTCTGCGCCCGACCTGGATATTTACATAAAAAAGGTAACTGATGCTATCCACAAGGCTGCCTCACTGAGCTTCCCCACCATCAGTGGCAATTCTGCCGCCACTCGTCCTCCCTTTTGGTGCCAGCGACTAGACGACCTAAAGGCGGAGCTCTTGCAGGCTAAGAGAACCGTGAGGCGTATCAAGAGCAGATACCCGTTCTCCTGCCCGCCTGAGCTCATCACTCGCCTTGAAGCTGCCCATAAGGCTTATTCTTCGGCTATCAGCCAAGAATCAACACGGCATTTCAGGGGGTTCTGCGAGGCGCAATCCCTGGATGATGTGTGGTCAGTCACTAACCCCACCCTCAGGCCCAAATTTCCGAAAAAGGCTCCTGCTACCGTGAACTCTGCTGCTGGCGCCTCTGCCGATAGTGATGAGACTGCCAACGCGTTGCTGTCCCACTTCTACCCTAGGGACAACGCACTACTCGATACTTGTGAACAAGCAGCGACTCGCGCTTCTTGCACCATACCTCCTAACACCGCTAACGACCCGGATTTCACTGTAGAGGAAATCACGGAGGCCATTAGTTCGATTTCTCATAGAAAGGCCCCGGGTTTAGACGGCCTAACGTCTGATATTTGTCTGACGGTTGTCAGAAATTTCCCCGCTCTATTCAAAAACATTTATAATCAGTGCCTTGCTTTAGCTCATTTCCCCAAAGTTTGGAAAGACGCCCAACTTAGAATCATTCCTAAGGCGGGCTGCTCCAACGCGTCTTCCCTAAAAGCCCACAGGCCCATAGGTTTAATACCCGTCTTCGGCAAAGCTTTGGAGAAACTCTTTACCGAAAGGTTTCTCCACGTATCTGCTTGCAACGGCACCCTGAATCGCAACCAGTTTGGGTTCAGAAGAAATTCTTCCACTACTCTAGCCCTCAATAACGCCATCTCTTTTATTAAATCCCGCCGCCGGTCTAAACACCTCGTAACTGCCATTTCATTAGACATACAATCCGCCTTCGATAGAGCCTGGTGGCCTGCGATTCTGTCCAGGCTAAAGGCTATCGGTTGCCCTTCTAACATTTACAATTTGATTTTAAATTACCTCACACCCAGATCAGTTTCCCTCAATTACGCCGGGGCTCAGGCCACCATACTCACCGAAATGGGATGCGTCCAGGGCTCGGCTTGTGGGCCAGCCCTGTGGAACCTCATTCTCGACGATTTACTGGACATCCCCCTTCCACCGGGATGCCGCTTGCAGGCATACGCCGATGACGTCCTGCTGATCGTGTCGGCTCGAAACCCTCGCGAACTGGAGCACCTCGCTAACAACATCTTGGACAGGATCGCAGAATGGGGTCTGAACCAAAAGCTAAGCTTTGGTCCTACCAAGACCAAAGCCTTGGCATTCTCACCCACGGCAGCCAAAGCTCAGTTATCCATGTGTGGCACCCCAATTCCATTCACCGACAGCTTTACCCTATTGGGAGTTGTTATCGATAATAAACTAAATTTTTCCAAACATGTAATTTCCGCCATCAGCAAAGCCCGTGCCATATATAAACGTCTTACTCTTTTTGCTCGTCCCACCTGGGGTATTAACCCAGAAATCATCAGCATTATTTACAAGCATGTCGTCGTCCCTACCATCACATATGCGGCAGGTATCTGGGGTAAGGCTGTCGAGAGGAAGGATGTTCGCGCCAAACTCGCATCTTTGCAGAGAGACTTTGCTTTGCGCGCTCTTAGAGCCTATAAGACGGTTTCCTCCAACGCTGCCATGGCCCTAGCTAGGTTTCCACCTCTAGATCTGGAAATTCTACACACTAGGGAGTTGGAGGTAACTCGTATTACTGGCAATTCATCTTTCCTTCCTTCCGATATACGCCTGGACAAAGACGTAGAGATCAGCAAGTTGTTGCATCCATCCGTTCGCGTCAATATTAAATATCACATTGCTAACGACCAATCTACAGTCTCCAAATTTCAACGACAAGACACTATCAGTATCTTTACAGATGGCAGCAAGAGCGAGAGTGGGGTGGGTGCTGCTTTTGTTTGCCAACTGCCTAATAATGACACATTCAGCATCAGAAGACATTTTAAATTACACAATTCGTGTTCTGTTTTTCAGGCCGAAATGCTGGCCATCCTTCGGGCTTGCCAGTATTTTGAGAATAAAAATAAATTTCAATTCGCCATAATTTTCACCGACTCCCGCTCCTCGCTCGAGGCTATTAATAACAGAAGTAGCACTGGTTTTCTCACTAATCACATACATCAAATCCTATCTAGAATAGGTGATAGACTTAAGTTTTGCTGGGTAAGGGGGCATGTGGGCATTAGGGGCAATGAAGAGGCCGACCAGGAAGCCGCTAAGGCTGCCTCTTCCAAAGTTGCGCCTAACTTCTGCTTCTTCCCTCTCTCCTACGCCAAAAGCTTGTCCAGGGCGCTTGTCTGGGCTGAGTGGCAGGCTAGGTATCGAAGCGCGCGGCAGGGCCTCGTCACACGTACCATGTTTCCAGATCTATCTAACATCGTAGACTTTTTCACATTTACCACTCCGTCATTTTTCCTTACGCAATTTCTAACTGGACATGGCAGCGACCTAGCATACCTCTTGCGCTTCCACGTTGTAACATCAGCTATTTGCCCGTGCGGCGCCGGTAAGCCGCAAGATCTACAACATCTATTTTACGATTGCGCGCGCTTTGATATTGCCCGGCACAACTTTTTGTCGTCTATTCCTCTTAATTCCCGCATCGTTAAACCTTTTATGTTTGATAAAAATAATTTAAATCATGCTTTTGTTACTTCTTTTGTTACCTTCATAGAATCAATCTACAGTAAACTGAAAACTTTTAATAATTCCCATAACCCTCAGTAAAATTCAAATTCTTTTTAAACATTTTTTTTTTACAATGCAATATTTTTCATCTTTCTTTAATTTTTCTTACTTTACCTACCGGTATAATAAAATATATTTTTTTAGTTCTCTTAATCTTCTTTATTGAGCCTGGCCTTGGACTTAACTCGGAGGGGGACTCCTTTTTGGTCTTGGGCATGTGTGCCTTCATGTTTGGCACTTATTTCTTTGCTGCATTTGTCATTAGATTTACTATTGTTATATTAGTTTTCGTAATTAACGATTTAGTTTAAATGTTGATTTTATATCTTTGCCCTTTTTATAATTTTTTATTTTATTTTACTTTTTCTGTTTTATGTGCATTTTAATTTATAAAGTATAACAAAAACAAAAAGAAAAGAAAAACTGGGAAAAAAAAGACATTTACAAAAAAAAAAAAAAGAAAAAAAGACATTTACAAAAAAAAAAAAAAAAAGACATTTACAAAAAAAAAAAAAAAAAAAAGACATTTACAAAAAAAAAGACATTTATAAAAGGAAAAAAATTGAATTTGTACATACTTTTTATTATTGTTTTTTTAATTGCTCATAACTCTTTGTTTTTTTTTGGAATTTATCATAAGTTGTAAAATATGTTTCTTTAACTTTTCAATTTGTATATATATATTTGCTAATTTTGTTTTATAAGTGTATAAATTTAATTTTGTAATAGTATTTTAGTTTGTACCATCAGAGAGACAACTGTCTCAGAACGATTTACTCTATATGAAACAACTTTGTTCGTTGTTTCTTAAAGAAACCCCTAGATGTATCCCTCGCGTCTTCGGGAATGACTTATTAACTGTATCACCTTGTCTTGTATTCATTACCAGCAACATAATTAAAAGAAAATAAATGTAAGAGACTTAATAAATTAATTAAAAAAAAAAAAAAAAAAACCTAACCTAACCTAACCTAACCTAACCTAACCTAACCTAACCTAACCTAACCTAACCTAACCTAACCTAACCTAACCTAACCTAACCTAACCTAACCTAACCTAACCTAACCTAACCTAACCTAACCTAACCTAACCTAACCTAACCTAACCTAACCTAACCTAACCTAACCTAACCTAACCTAACCTAACCTAACCTAACCTAACCTAACCTAACCTAACCTAACCTAACCTAACCTAACCTAACCTAACCTAACCTAACCTAACCTAACCTAACCTAACCTAACCTAACCTAACCTAACCTAACCTAACCTAACCTAACCTAACCTAACCTAACCTAACCTAACCTAACCTAACCTAACCTAACCTAACCTAACCTAACCTAACCTAACCTAACCTAACCTAACCTAACCTAACCTAACCTAACCTAACCTAACCTAACCTAACCTAACCTAACCTAACCTAACCTAACCTAACCTAACCTAACCTAACCTAACCTAACCTAACCTAACCTAACCTAACCTAACCTAACCTAACCTAACCTAACCTAACCTAACCTAACCTAACCTAACCTAACCTAACCTAACCTAACCTAACCTAACCTAACCCAGAGTCCGCGGTCTCCCCCCGCCGCGAGAATACACGCCCAAAGCTAATCCACGTCGCTCCGCAACCTCAAAATCTTTGTAAAATCGGTGAAGGTGGTAAATTTTAAGCTTTCCCCCCCGAGTTATATATCGTTGTGTGCGGAAAATTACCCCCTACCGAATGGTGAAAAGTTTGTGAAAATCAGTGAAAATTTCAGTGAGTTACGTGGAAAAAAGTGATTTTTACAAAAAATTGAAACTTTGACGGCGTGCGGCGCTCGCTGAGTCGCCTTGACCCATAGGTTTTTTGGTGCCTCCGGAATCGTCTCGACGAGGACTACAGACCAGCAAACTCCCGGATTTTTCCGGTGAGAACTTTTCGAGAAAATCGAAGAAAAACAAAAAACACGTGGCGGCGTGGTCCCAGTTCCCGTGGGAATTTTGAAGTTCCAAGTACGCAGCCGGGTGTGGATCCTCTTCAGCAGTAAGAAGGCACTTCAAGAACAAAAATCGGAGTTACGGTTGGAAAATTAGAAATTTTTAAAATTTTCGATTTCTCGAAACTAAATATTTCAAAAAATAGATCTTTTACATATACTTTTAAAGACACCAAAAATTAAGTTTTACTACTTACTATTTAATAACAATACTTTTTATACACATTTATAGGGAAAATTTATTTTTTATTTCAAAATTAAAATTTCAAAAATTCATATAAATTCAGGATTTCATTTTAAAAATAAATTGTAAAAATTAGTATATAGGCAACATTAAGGGAAATATTTCATCCCTTTAAAGTACCTTGTTATCTATAATAGTTGGTGAGAAATCGAGTTTTTAAAATATTTTTAATTAATTATTATTACTTATCATCTATATTTATATACATAAAAATCTAATTTTAGTACCAACGTGTAGCTTATAAGACTCCGCTCATTTTGAGCTATTGCACGACCAGATCGGACAAACGGTGCCCGAGCGCTGTGTAAAAAACAAATTTTGAAAAATAATTTGGCCGCCATATAAAATATTTATAGGCTAATAACTCTGTCAAAAAACATTATTTTTTAATGGGACAAAGAGATTCGTCATCAGCTTTTTGAGCACTTTCAAACGAGCCTAATTTTGACTTTTCGAAAATTTTCCAAAAAATTTCCAAAAATTTTTGAGAATTTTTCTGAAAATCCCATAAAATCCGTCTCGACCCGCTGGTTCTGGGGACACCTCTCTCATAATTTTAGGACATCTGGTTCTCGAGATATTTCCCTTTTTTGGAAAACGGTTTTTTTGCGGCTGATGGTAATCACATTCCAAAATTCAAAATTTAATTAAAGAAACAATTTGTATAGTGACCTATTCAAAATTATAGAAATCTCAATCATTTGGTTCACCTTCTTTCAGGTACATAAATTTTTAGATTTTTAGAGTCAATATTTTCGGAAAAAACATGATAGTCATAGTTTAGGTATTTTTTTACCAACCGCACAAAAACTTGTTTTCGAAATATCTCGAGAACGGGGCGTCCTAGCAAAAATCTGACGAAATTTTCCTGGGCCCCCTCCCCTGACCCCACCCCACACTTTGAAGCTAACTCAAAGTCTTTGACCCCCCTCCTATCATCTGGACAAAGTTTCAACCCCCTACCCCTAAGTTGGGGGTTCGACTTAGAAAAATTTTCTCAAAAATTTTATATCACAATCTTGTTAAATTTGAAGCTAAATAGGCACATATGGACTTCAGTTACTAAAAATAATTGTTTTAAAAATTCTATAGCGTACTACCCCTATTATAATTTCAACCCTTAACTTTTAAAAATCCGTAACTTTTGAACCGTAAGTCCCAGGAACCTGGGGTTTTGAATATTGACCATAGTTTAATCAGGACTAGTAATAGAGTCACTTAGTACTCTACATAGAGTGACAAAAATAGAGTCAAAAAATTTTTTTGCTGACTAATTTTATTATTCGTTTTTATGACAGTCCAACTAATTGGACCCTAAAAAAGCCGACTCTACCTGCAGTAGAGTACTATTTTAAAATTTTGAACCTGAAATTTTACTGCGGACGGGGGACTCGCGCCTTAATTTCACAGGGACGCTTACTCTTGCACAAAGAATTTAAATATTAAGACAACTCTAGGTAGAGCCATTTACAACTCTACATAGAGATACTAGAATAAACTTGACCTCATAACCTGTATGTTCCACAGCTAGAAACTCGGACTACAAACCTAGATGGTTAGCGACTCTAGATAGAGTCAAAACTTTTGTGAATTCTAAGAAAATTTTACTATAGCTAGGACTATACTATACCTGCTTGGATATCGCTGCTGATCGTCAATTCACGCATACCTTCGCGTTTAAACTGCACACTCATACCACACTTACATCCGCTC
This sequence comes from Emmelina monodactyla, assembly GCA_916618145.1. Taxonomy (NCBI): domain Eukaryota; kingdom Metazoa; phylum Arthropoda; class Insecta; order Lepidoptera; family Pterophoridae; genus Emmelina; species Emmelina monodactyla. Next base: position 15,374 of record CAKAJY010000001.1, on the reverse strand, counting down.
TACATACACAAACACTCATACATATACAATTAATTTCATACACACACACACACATACATACACACACACACACACAACAGGCACACGACACGCATACATACATATATACATAAATAAAATAAAAATAAAAATAAACTTACCCATAATCTCTTCCTGACGCTCCTCTGAGCGCACAAATCTCCTTGGGTATCCTTGCTGAAGCGGCATCTGGAACAAAAAGAAAATAATTAAACTTAATTGTATTATATAGTCCTACTGTTTGTACAGCCCCTATACAGCTGCTCAAACAATCCCGACAGAATGAGTTCCCTCCACCGAACTCCTCCCACCCGCAGGTCGTCCGTGGACTCGGCAAAGGCTGGACCTAGCAAAGTCCAGTCAAACATCCAGCGTATCGAGTCTTCGGAGGATCTGAGCCAAACCCGAGTCTTGAAGAGTACTACGATGACCAAGGCTCCAAAGGCTGTTAAAAAGGTGGTGACGTCCTCCCTGACACAGTTCCCAGAATTAGGCTCCATCATTGAGTGCATACAACATCTCAAAGCTGTGGCGATTGACACAAAAAACCTTATACAGCAATCTGGGAACATAAGGACGGACGTCAAAACTGGAGTCTACAGCAACATCGACCTTCTACAATTTGTAGCTAAAAAGATGGAGGAGCTGCTCAAGAACGAGAGCCACGCAAAACCGGACTCAAACGTGGTTGAACATACAATGCCAGAAGAATACAGAAAAGAAATCAAGAACCACTGTAAACTTCTAGAAGAAAACACAAAGATGCTATCAGAGATGAAGATAGTAATAGAAAACCAAGGAGCTGCTGCAATAACCTACGCCGAAGCCACTGCAGCAAAACCAAAAGACAACCCACGAAGAACGGCTTTGCACTCGGTGGTAGTGACTTCACAGAATGACAAGGAAACCAGTGAGGACGTACTCAAAAGAGTAAAAGACGTGATTGATATGAAAGATGGATGGGTACAGGTAGAAAAGCTCAGAAAGGCAAGAGGCAGGAAAATAATTATGAGCTGCAAGACAGTAGAGGAGAGAAAGAAGATAAAAGAAAAAATTGAAAAAGACGACAAACAACTTACAGTCGAAGAAATAAAGAACAAGGACCCCCTACTGATACTGCGGTTCATACAATCTAACCTCACAGACGACGAAGTGGTCTCGGCCTTGAAAAATCAAAATAAAGACCTATTTGCTAATCTTGACGTCGAAGACCAGAGAATAAACGTCAAATATAGAAGAAAGGTTAGAAACATCCACCAGTGCCACGTCGTTGTGAGCGTCTCCCCGGCAGTGTGGCTTAGGGCTGTAGAAGTAGGGGTGGCCCGAATAGGCATATTCAGGTCTAAGATAGAGGACCAATCCCCGCTGATACAATGCTCGAAATGTCTAGCGTACGGGCACACAAGAAAATATTGCGACAAAGAAGACGTATGCTGTAGCCAATGTGGGGGCTCCCACTTACGCGCCGACTGCGAACAAGAGACCGTGGGGCAGTCCCCAGAATGCATCAACTGCAAAAGGGCCAGCATTACCAACAGAAGTCACAATGCATTCAGTGGCGACTGCCAAATAAGAAAGAGGTGGGACAAATTAGCGAGAAGCAGTGTAGCGTACTGCTAAGGGCACCTTGGCAAAAATCGGATGCATACAAATTAACTTATGGCGCAAACAACTGGCTACGGACGAGCTTTTCTTGCAAGCCGAGGGTAAGAAAATAAAAATTGCACTAATCCAGGAGCCGTATGTGGGGGGTAACAGATATCTCAAAACATATCGGGGATCCAGGGTCTTCCAGAACTCTAGCAGCGGAGATGGGACGGTCAAGGCGGCTATCGCCGTCTTCGACCCAAACCTGGACATTGTCCAATACCCGGAACTCACCACAAACAATATGGTTGTGGTGGGTATCCAAACTAGAGCCTGGAAGATCACAATGGTATCATATTACTTCGAGCCACACCCACACCCCATACGGCCCTACCTTAACCATCTCAGACACACTATTAGTACCCTTGGTGATCGCAATTGCATAATAGGCGGCGATGCGAATGCGAAAAGCATGTGGTGGGGGGCCGACGTGGAGGACGAGCGAGGTAGAGACACGTACGGTGCCTTTGCCGAACTCGGACTTCACGTCCTAAATCATGGAAACCACCATACCTTTGACACGATACGTGGCGGCATACGATATTGCAGCCACGTAGACGTAACAGCATGTACGAGCGACATGATGGCCCGGGTTGAAGCATGGAGTGTTGACGAGGATTTGGTAAGCTCGGACCACAACGCCATAGTCTTTGACGTCTCTCTGGAAAAATCTAAAGGAATCAAAATTCAAAATTCAACCAGAAAATTCAATACGAAAAACGTAGATTGGGAAACATTTCGGCTTAAATTTGGACAAACTCTTTTGGAAAACAACATAAACTTAGATAAAATAAATAGTATTAGAAATAATTTAGAATTAGAAAGTTTAATATCGGCATATACAACATTAATCGGAAAAACTTGCTCACAAATAATTCCGAAAAAGAAAAATAAGGATGTCCTGAGAGTGGCGTGGTGGTCCGAACGACTAAGCCAGATGAAGAACGAAGTCAACCGGAGGCGACGGCGAATCAAGAACGCGGCACCCGATCGTAGGGATTGGGTGGTAGCGCAGTATTTGGAGCAGAAGGAAAAGTACGAGTCGGAGGTAAGGAAAGCTCAGTCCGATAGCTGGAGAGAGTTTTGCGCAAAACAGGATAGGGAGGGAATGTGGGAGGGGATATACCGGGTGATGAAGAGGACTGAAGTGAGAAAAGAAGACCAACTGCTCACAAACTCCAACGGAACCTACCTCTCAGAAGTAGAGTCGGCGAAACTTCTGGCTGACACCTTCTTCCCGGAAGATACTACGGACGACGACGCGGAGGTACACAGCCAAACGAGGGCTAAAGCACTGCTCGTAAACGGCGAGGAAAATTATAATGATTTTCTGCCGTTTACAGAGTTAGAACTCCGAACAGCAGTAAAATCTTTTAACCCAAAAAAGGCCCCAGGGGCTGATGGCTTTACAGCTGACATTTGCGAAGAAGCTATAAACGCCAACATAGAGGCCTTCTTGTGTCTCCTAAACAAGTGTCTGACTATGCAATACTTTCCTAAGATCTGGAAATCAGCGTCCGTGGTAGTACTGAAAAAACCAGGCAAAGACTCATACAGTGTTCCCAAGTCCTACAGGCCGATTGGTCTTTTGCCTGTACTTGGGAAGATATATGAGAAGATGCTGATGGCCCGACTGAAGTACCACATTCTGCCTCGGATCAGCACGCGTCAGTATGGCTTCATGCCCCAGAGGAGCACCGAGGACTCCCTCTATAATCTAATGAGACACATAAGATCTAAGTTACAACAGAAACGAATGGTAACACTTGTCTCATTGGATATAGAGGGAGCCTTCGACAATGCTTGGTGGCCGGCCATACTGGAGCGCCTGATCGAGGTGGAGTGTCCAACGTACATTAGGAGGACCATCGGTAGCTATCTCAGCGATAGGTCTGTGGCGTTGAGGTACGCGGGAGAAGAGGCACAGAAAAGCACCAATAAGGGATGCGTTCAAGGTTCCATAGGCGGACCTATATTGTGGAACCTGCTACTGGACCCTCTACTGCAGAAGCTGCACAACAGCGGGACGTTTGTGCAGGCATTCGCCGATGATGTCGTGCTAGTCTTCGATGGAAGCACAGCCCGAGAAATCGAGAGCCAGGCTAATGTCGCTCTGCGACATGCTTGGGAGTGGGGTGTCGGAGTGAAGTTAAACTTCTCAGCCCAAAAAACAAAGGCTATGCTTATCACACGCAAGCTCAAATTCGACACCCCGCGCCTGAGTATGGCGGGGAGCGACATCGAAATGTCTAAGGACATAAAGCTCCTTGGTCTCACTATAGACGATGCACTCACTTTCAACACACACATCGCGAAGGTATGCGAAAAGGCGATCGCAATTTACAAGCAGTTACTTAGAGCGGCGAGGGTCAGTTGGGGTCTGCACCCAGAAATCATCAGAACTATATATGTGGCTGTAATAGAGCCGATTATCTTGTACGCAGCGAGCGCATGGCACATGTCAGCGAACAAGAAATGCATGCAGAAAAAACTTGGCGCATTGCAAAGAGGCTTTGCTCAAAAGCTATGCAGGGCATACCGGACGGTCTCTCTCAACTCGGCCCTTGTACTGGCAGGGATACTCCCCTTGGACCTTCGGATCAGAGAGGCTGCGCTTCTCTACGAGGCTCGGAGGGGAGTACCCCAGCCGTGGTTGGGGGACAGAGAGGTCGAACGGATGTCCCCTGCGTTAGAAGCACCACACCCAGCAACTTACTCCAGGATAGAGATCAAAAGCCTGATAGACGAGCAAGAAAGTGAGCACGATGTGAGATACTTCACAGACGGGAGCAAGATTGAGGGTAGAGTGGGTGCTGCGGTTTCCACATGGAACCGACAAGCTGAGACCGGAACCCTCAAACTCGCTCTCTCCACTCACTGCTCAGTCTATCAGGCCGAGTTGTACGCTCTATCAAGGGCGGCAAAATTGGCACAAATAAGTACCGCGAAGACCTTCGGCATTTTTAGCGACAGTATGGCTGCTCTCCAGACCGTCACAAACCCCAGCTCCCTGCACCCACTGGCTGTAAAGACTAGAGCAACATTGCACCAGTGTGGAGCCCAGTGCAAGGAAATCTCCCTGTACTGGGTAAAAGCGCATGCGGGGCTGGAGGGAAATGAAAGAGCCGACCATCTGGCAAAGGAGGCAGCCCTTCTGTCGAAGACCGCGCCCGACTACGATTTGTGCCCAATCTCATTTGTAAAAAACCTGATCAGAGAGCAAACACTGGAAACCTGGAGTAATCGCTATGCTGAAAATACAACCGCCTCAGTCACAAAACTATTTTTACCTGACATACACGCTGCATACAAGATAGTCAGAAAAATCGACACAAACCAATATACTACGCAAATACTTACGGGACACGGTGGGCTCTCTGAATACCTGCATCGTTTCAAGTTGAAGGAGAGCCCATGGTGTACCTGTGATGGCGAAACCCCTCAAACAATCCTCCACATTGTAGCTGAATGTCCAATATTTAGTGTCGCTAGACACAACGTAGAACAAAAAATAGGAGCAAAGCTATGTAGAGATTCTTTGTCCCGAATTATAATGTCAACAAATAGAAAAACATTTCTAGACTTTTGCATTAAAAATTTAAAAGTAGTTATAAGTTATAATAAATAGCATATAAACATGGTAATATATATTTTGTAGTAAAATGTAAGGATTACCATGAAATAGTGAGTAAGAATAAAATAGAAATGTAAAACTTGCTAGTAATAAGAAATAGAATGCACAATGTTATACTGCGCACACTATTTTATAAATGTCAAATAAAGAAATAAAATAAAAACATAGTAAGTACATATAAGAACACAAACTTTGTAAAAATACTTAAGAAAATTTACCCATAGAAATAAGTAAATAGATAGTAATAAGTAATGATGTAAAACAAAAATAACAAGAAAGGAGTTCAGTTGATTACCCTATCCCTGTAGAATAAGAAAATAAAGAATCCTAATAAAAAGTAGATACTAAGCCTGAAAGTAGGAAGAGTAGGTTATTAATGAAGTTGCAAAAGAGATGAATGAAAGATGATACAATGGAATGAAGGATAAAAGTACGAGAAGCAGCGATTGCGAGAAATTGTATGAAACTGGTAGCCCAAAATAGCTCTGACCATGTCAGAGAAGAACCTGTAATTAAAAAAAAAAAAAAAAAAAAAAAAAAAAAAAAAAAAAAAAAAAAAAAAAAAAAAAAAAAAAAAAAAAAAAAAAAAAAAAAAAAAAAAAAAAAAAAAACCTAACCTAACCTAACCTAACCTAACCTAACCTAACCTAACCTAACCTAACCTAACCTAACCTAACCTAACCTAACCTAACCTAACCTAACCTAACCTAACCTAACCTAACCTAACCTAACCTAACCTAACCTAACCTAACCTAACCTAACCTAACCTAACCTAACCTAACCTAACCTAACCTAACCTAACCTAACCTAACCTAACCTAACCTAACCTAACCTAACCTAACCTAACCTAACCTAACCTAACCTAACCTAACCTAACCTAACCTAACCTAACCTAACCTAACCTAACCTAACCTAACCTAACCTAACCTAACCTAACCTAACCTAACCTAACCTAACCTAACCTAACCTAACCTAACCTAACCTAACCTAACCTAACCTAACCTAACCTAACCCAAAAAAAAACACTTTTTTCAAAATTACTGTTGCTAATTACCGCTAATTCTAAAAATTTTTTCTGTGATAATTTAAAAACAATAGTCCCGCACATAGCTGGTTGTGTTGCGTGACGATTAGATAATTAGTACCTACTTAAAATACCTAAACTATTAGGAAAATTGACACTTTTGTATGAAAAGTTAAAAAATTCGTATTGACCTTATTAAATATTTTTATATATTTATAATCGCCTGGTGATTCTGCGTCTTTTGACGTATCGCTTTTCATTCCGGAAAATCAAATTTCCCGGAAAATTGAATATTCTGTGATAAAAAATCTAGACTTGTACTAGATTTTAAAATTTTTCTATTAAGTAGGTCCAGATTTTCATTTTGTTGGACGCGGCTCGCGCATTCGCGCTTTTTGAGACCCCTAACGTGGAAATCTGTTGTTAAATTTTCTTAATTTTCAATATTTTGATATCAGTTAATATTAAATTCAGTTTTTTCAAAATTTTACAACTATTTTTCTAAATTTCCAAATTTTTTATTACATAGCTGTTTAGAGCTAACTAACCCGCATCGTTTGATACCAGACTCGATTGTCTCGCACTTAGGTCATCGCGGGAAATTGCATTTTCCGGGACTAAGTTTTCCCGCTTTTCTTTTTTCCGCTACAAATACTTACCTCGTAGACGCGGCTCGTTCCCACGAACCACCTGCCACCTGAAAAAAGAAAATCGGTTGATTAACACCCGAGATAATCGCGAAAAACCGTGATTTTAATCGATTTCCATACATTTGTATGAGAAATACTCTAACCGAGGTTAGCTGGTCAATCGACGCAAAGTTAATTTTAAACACTTTTTTCAAAATTACTGTTGCTAATTACCGCTAATTCTAAAAACTTTTTCTGTGATAATTTAAAAACAATAGTCCCGCACATAGCTGGTTGTGTTGCGTGACGATTAGATAATTAGTACCTACTTAAAATACCTAAACTATTAGGAAAATTGACACTTTTGTATGAAAAGTTAAAAAATTCGTATTGACCTTATTAAATATTTTTATATATTTATAATCGCCTGGTGATTCTGCGTCTTTTGACGTATCGCTTTTCATTCCGGAAAATCAAATTTCCCGGAAAATTGAATATTCTGTGATAAAAAATCTAGACTTGTACTAGATTTTAAAATTTTTCTATTAAGTAGGTCCAGATTTTCATTTTGTTGGACGCGGCTCGCGCATTCGCGCTTTTTGAGACCCCTAACGTGGAAATCTGTTGTTAAATTTTCTTAATTTTCAATATTTTGATATCAGTTAATATTAAATTCAGTTTTTTCAAAATTTTACAACTATTTTTCTAAATTTCCAAATTTTTTATTACATAGCTGTTTAGAGCTAACTAACCCGCATCGTTTGATACCAGACTCGATTGTCTCGCACTTAGGTCATCGCGGGAAATTGCATTTTCCGGGACTAAGTTTTCCCGCTTTTCTTTTTTCCGCTACAAATACTTACCTCGTAGACGCGGCTCGTTCCCACGAACCACCTGCCACCTGAAAAAAGAAAATCGGTTGATTAACACCCGAGATAATCGCGAAAAACCGTGATTTTAATCGATTTCCATACATTTGTATGAGAAATACTCTAACCGAGGTTAGCTGGTCAATCGACGCAAAGTTAATTTTAAACACTTTTTTCAAAATTACTGTTGCTAATTACCGCTAATTCTAAAAATTTTTTCTGTGATAATTTAAAAACAATAGTCCCGCACATAGCTGGTTGTGTTGCGTGACGATTAGATAATTAGTACCTACTTAAAATACCTAAACTATTAGGAAAATTGACACTTTTGTATGAAAAGTTAAAAAATTCGTATTGACCTTATTAAATATTTTTATATATTTATAATCGCCTGGTGATTCTGCGTCTTTTGACGTATCGCTTTTCATTCCGGAAAATCAAATTTCCCGGAAAATTGAATATTCTGTGATAAAAAATCTAGACTTGTACTAGATTTTAAAATTTTTCTATTAAGTAGGTCCAGATTTTCATTTTGTTGGACGCGGCTCGCGCATTCGCGCTTTTTGAGACCCCTAACGTGGAAATCTGTTGTTAAATTTTCTTAATTTTCAATATTTTGATATCAGTTAATATTAAATTCAGTTTTTTCAAAATTTTACAACTATTTTTCTAAATTTCCAAATTTTTTATTACATAGCTGTTTAGAGCTAACTAACCCGCATCGTTTGATACCAGACTCGATTGTCTCGCACTTAGGTCATCGCGGGAAATTGCATTTTCCGGGACTAAGTTTTCCCGCTTTTCTTTTTTCCGCTACAAATACTTACCTCGTAGACGCGGCTCGTTCCCACGAACCACCTGCCACCTGAAAAAAGAAAATCGGTTGATTAACACCCGAGATAATCGCGAAAAACCGTGATTTTAATCGATTTCCATACATTTGTATGAGAAATACTCTAACCGAGGTTAGCTGGTCAATCGACGCAAAGTTAATTTTAAACACTTTTTTCAAAATTACTGTTGCTAATTACCGCTAATTCTAAAAATTTTTTCTGTGATAATTTAAAAACAATAGTCCCGCACATAGCTGGTTGTGTTGCGTGACGATTAGATAATTAGTACCTACTTAAAATACCTAAACTATTAGGAAAATTGACACTTTTGTATGAAAAGTTAAAAAATTCGTATTGACCTTATTAAATATTTTTATATATTTATAATCGCCTGGTGATTCTGCGTCTTTTGACGTATCGCTTTTCATTCCGGAAAATCAAATTTCCCGGAAAATTGAATATTCTGTGATAAAAAATCTAGACTTGTACTAGATTTTAAAATTTTTCTATTAAGTAGGTCCAGATTTTCATTTTGTTGGACGCGGCTCGCGCATTCGCGCTTTTTGAGACCCCTAACGTGGAAATCTGTTGTTAAATTTTCTTAATTTTCAATATTTTGATATCAGTTAATATTAAATTCAGTTTTTTCAAAATTTTACAACTATTTTTCTAAATTTCCAAATTTTTTATTACATAGCTGTTTAGAGCTAACTAACCCGCATCGTTTGATACCAGACTCGATTGTCTCGCACTTAGGTCATCGCGGGAAATTGCATTTTCCGGGACTAAGTTTTCCCGCTTTTCTTTTTTCCGCTACAAATACTTACCTCGTAGACGCGGCTCGTTCCCACGAACCACCTGCCACCTGAAAAAAGAAAATCGGTTGATTAACACCCGAGATAATCGCGAAAAACCGTGATTTTAATCGATTTCCATACATTTGTATGAGAAATACTCTAACCGAGGTTAGCTGGTCAATCGACGCAAAGTTAATTTTAAACACTTTTTTCAAAATTACTGTTGCTAATTACCGCTAATTCTAAAAATTTTTTCTGTGATAATTTAAAAACAATAGTCCCGCACATAGCTGGTTGTGTTGCGTGACGATTAGATAATTAGTACCTACTTAAAATACCTAAACTATTAGGAAAATTGACACTTTTGTATGAAAAGTTAAAAAATTCGTATTGACCTTATTAAATATTTTTATATATTTATAATCGCCTGGTGATTCTGCGTCTTTTGACGTATCGCTTTTCATTCCGGAAAATCAAATTTCCCGGAAAATTGAATATTCTGTGATAAAAAATCTAGACTTGTACTAGATTTTAAAATTTTTCTATTAAGTAGGTCCAGATTTTCATTTTGTTGGACGCGGCTCGCGCATTCGCGCTTTTTGAGACCCCTAACGTGGAAATCTGTTGTTAAATTTTCTTAATTTTCAATATTTTGATATCAGTTAATATTAAATTCAGTTTTTTCAAAATTTTACAACTATTTTTCTAAATTTCCAAATTTTTTATTACATAGCTGTTTAGAGCTAACTAACCCGCATCGTTTGATACCAGACTCGATTGTCTCGCACTTAGGTCATCGCGGGAAATTGCATTTTCCGGGACTAAGTTTTCCCGCTTTTCTTTTTTCCGCTACAAATACTTACCTCGTAGACGCGGCTCGTTCCCACGAACCACCTGCCACCTGAAAAAAGAAAATCGGTTGATTAACACCCGAGATAATCGCGAAAAACCGTGATTTTAATCGATTTCCATACATTTGTATGAGAAATACTCTAACCGAGGTTAGCTGGTCAATCGACGCAAAGTTAATTTTAAACACTTTTTTCAAAATTACTGTTGCTAATTACCGCTAATTCTAAAAATTTTTTCTGTGATAATTTAAAAACAATAGTCCCGCACATAGCTGGTTGTGTTGCGTGACGATTAGATAATTAGTACCTACTTAAAATACCTAAACTATTAGGAAAATTGACACTTTTGTATGAAAAGTTAAAAAATTCGTATTGACCTTATTAAATATTTTTATATATTTATAATCGCCTGGTGATTCTGCGTCTTTTGACGTATCGCTTTTCATTCCGGAAAATCAAATTTCCCGGAAAATTGAATATTCTGTGATAAAAAATCTAGACTTGTACTAGATTTTAAAATTTTTCTATTAAGTAGGTCCAGATTTTCATTTTGTTGGACGCGGCTCGCGCATTCGCGCTTTTTGAGACCCCTAACGTGGAAATCCGTTGTTAAATTTTCTTAATTTTCAATATTTTGATATCAGTTAATATTAAATTCAGTTTTTTCAAAATTTTACAACTAATTTTCTAAATTTCCAAATTTTTTATTACATAGCTGTTTAGAGCTAACTAACCCGCATCGTTTGATACCAGACTCGATTGTCTCGCACTTAGGTCATCGCGGGAAATTGCATTTTCCGGGACTAAGTTTTCCCGCTTTTCTTTTTTCCGCTACAAATACTTACCTCGTAGACGCGGCTCGTTCCCACGAACCACCTGCCACCTGAAAAAAGAAAATCGGTTGATTAACACCCGAGATAATCGCGAAAAACCGTGATTTTAATCGATTTCCATACATTTGTATGAGAAATACTCTAACCGAGGTTAGCTGGTCAATCGACGCAAAGTTAATTTTAAACACTTTTTTCAAAATTACTGTTGCTAATTACCGCTAATTCTAAAAATTTTTTCTGTGATAATTTAAAAACAATAGTCCCGCACATAGCTGGTTGTGTTGCGTGACGATTAGCTAATTAGTACCTACTTAAAATACCTAAACTATTAGGAAAATTGACACTTTTGTATGAAAAGTTAAAAAATTCGTATTGACCTTATTAAATATTTTTATATATTTATAATCGCCTGGTGATTCTGCGTCTTTTGACGTATCGCTTTTCATTCCGGAAAATCAAATTTCCCGGAAAATTGAATATTCTGTGATAAAAAATCTAGACTTGTACTAGATTTTAAAATTTTTCTATTAAGTAGGTCCAGATTTTCATTTTGTTGGACGCGGCTCGCGCATTCGCGCTTTTTGAGACCCCTAACGTGGAAATCTGTTGTTAAATTTTCTTAATTTTCAATATTTTGATATCAGTTAATATTAAATTCAGTTTTTTCAAAATTTTACAACTATTTTTCTAAATTTCCAAATTTTTTATTACATAGCTGTTTAGAGCTAACTAACCCGCATCGTTTGATACCAGACTCGATTGTCTCGCACTTAGGTCATCGCGGGAAATTGCATTTTCCGGGACTAAGTTTTCCCGCTTTTCTTTTTTCCGCTACAAATACTTACCTCGTAGACGCGGCTCGTTCCCACGAACCACCTGCCACCTGAAAAAAGAAAATCGGTTGATTAACACCCGAGATAATCGCGAAAAACCGCAAAAAATTGCCCGCCCACCCACCCTTTATTGCCGTGGGTATATCAACTCGGTTCGATTTTAATAATATACAAACGACGATATCTCTGGAACCAGAACAGATATAGACAAACGGTCTTCACTTTTGGACTTGTAGCAACAATACGTACCTGACTGTATATAAATATATACATATATATAGAAATAAGAAAATAGTATATATAACTGACGTACCTGACTCATACTTACCTGTGTTGTCCCTGCTGTTCCGCTCGGCTGCACCTGTAAATAAAAAAGAAAAAAGTGTTTAGTTTTAAGTAGTATTTAGTAATTTATATTTAATTCAATTGTCTATTTATTTGTCTAAAAATTTTAATTTGGACTGTGATATTTAATATTTTAAATTGGAATTTTATCTTTTATTTTATTTTACAATTTATACAGCCCCTTTACAGCTGCATAAATAAAACAACTTCCCAAAATGCACAGGACTCCTCCTCCCAGCCGCAGGTCGTCCGTGGACTCAAGTAAAGCTGGCAACAGCAAGGTCAGGACCAGTATTGACCGAATTGAGTCCTCGGAGGACCTTAATCAAACTCGGGTCTTAAAAACCGCCACAACAAAACCACCAAAGGCTGTCAAAAAAGTCGTATCCTCACTGCCACAATTCCCGGAGTTAGGATCGCTCGCTGAGTGCCTTAAACACCTCAGGGCACTCGCGACAGATACCAGGAGCCTCATTCTCCAGTCCGGAAACATAAGGACAGACATAAAGACTGGAGTCAATGGAAACGCGGACACCATTGAACATGTGGCGAAAAGAATTGAGGAGCTGCTCAAACACGGGAGTCCAACAACACCGGACTCAAACGAATTCGAGCAGCGCCTCATTCCTAAAATAGAGGACATGCTGGATAAACACCAGAAAAAGATGGAGGAGCTCATGTCCGCAAAGAGTGACATCTTGGGAAGATCTGACGACGGTACCTCTGTAACGCAAGAAAATCTTCTGCGTTTAGAATCTCAGTCACTTCTCCTCGAGGAGAAATGCAAGAAACTAACTGAGGCTGCAGAGCGGTTGACCTATGCTGAAGCCACAGCCTCCAAACTACAAGATCCCACGCCCAATAAAAAAGCGGAAGTCCACCTACCGCAGGTACACAGCCTGATTGTCTCTTCAGAGCGTCCGGAGGACACGAGCGGCGACGTAATGCAGACCATCCGCACAGCCGTCGACGCTCGGTCCTCCGGAATAAGGGTAGACACCGTGAGGAAAGCCAAAGACCAGAAGGTTGTGATCGGTTGCAGCACAAAAGAGGAAAGGCAGAGAGTGATGGATAAGATTCTTACTTCAAACAAGGGGCTCCTGGTCGAGGAGGCCAAAAACAGGAACCCCCTTATCATCCTGAAGCACGTCCTCTCTGCCAATTCCGACGAAGAGGTGCTGCAATCGATCAGAACCCAAAATCGCAACATAATTGGAGACCTCGATACAAAACAACTCACGGTGAGATACCGAAAAAAGACGAGAAATCCCCATGTGTGCCATATAGTGGTGGAGGTAACGCCCCCTATATGGCATAAAATAACACAAGTAGGACGTGTACATGTCGACCTGCAGCGCGTCGTGGCGTTAGACCAGAGCCCGCTGGTCCAGTGCTCTCGGTGCTTGGCTTATGGTCATGGCCGTAAACTGTGCACCGAGAGTGTGGACCTGTGCAGCCATTGCGGTGGACCACACTTGGCTGAAAAATGCGAACTTCGCGCTTCCGGAGCCCCGCCAAGCTGCCGCAATTGTCAAACAGCCAAGCTAGACGGCGCGGAACATAACGCCTTCGACAACACATGTGCCATCCGTCGAAAGTGGGACACGTTGGCTAGGTCCAAAGTGTGCTACTGCTAAGGGCTACCAATTGAATATAAATAGACCGTCATGGCTTCAGTTCAACACTACTAGATTCCAAGTTCCAGTGCTGCACAGGGCCTCCAAACCCGCAGCAGTTAATAAACAAGTGTCAAAGGTTTGCCAGGCCTTGTACAGCAATAATAACAGCACCCCTGGAACATGCACACAAATGCCAGGAACAAGACAAAAAGTTGGCTTGGTAAATTTTAAAGGCAATTGTAAACTAGTATATATAGTATGTATATTATAATTAATATAAAGCATTATATCTAGTAACTACAAAAAGTTTTTAAAATAACGTGTATAAGTCAAAATAACTCGCTGTCCATGATGTGTAATATAATAGATAATAAGAAATGTAAAAGTGTTAACTTAAAGTAAAAATTGATTTAAAAAATTGTTAAAACTGTTAAAATTGTAAAACTTGTAAAAATTAGAATCGGTAAATTTTTAATAATAAAATAATTGTAATAATAGTAAATATGTAATCAAACAGAACAGAACTATTCACTGATAGAACAAAATACTTCAAATTTTTGTTAAAATTTTAAAATTAGCATAATAAAATTAGATTTGAAAATACAAAGTAAACTTAGATGAAATATAAATTGTTATAAAGTAATGATATCACAAAATTGCTAAAAGATGTAATAAATAAAATAAGCTCGTCAAGCACAGTAACTTTTAACATTCTTAATTGGTAGTCTGAATGTAGTATAGATATATAAAGGCTCTGACCATGTTAGAGGTACCAGAAGGGGCGGCATTAATTGCTGCCTCACTAAAAAAAAAAAAAAAAAAAAAAAAAAAAAAAAAAAAACCTAACCTAACCTAACCTAACCTAACCTAACCTAACCTAACCTAACCTAACCTAACCTAACCTAACCTAACCTAACCTAACCTAACCTAACCTAACCTAACCTAACCTAACCTAACCTAACCTAACCTAACCTAACCTAACCTAACCTAACCTAACCTAACCTAACCTAACCTAACCTAACCTAACCTAACCTAACCTAACCTAACCTAACCTAACCTAACCTAACCTAACCTAACCTAACCTAACCTAACCTAACCTAACCTAACCTAACCTAACCTAACCTAACCTAACCTAACCTAACCTAACCTAACCTAACCTAACCTAACCTAACCTAACCTAACCTAACCTAACCTAACCTAACCTAACCTAACCTAACCTAACCTAACCTAACCTAACCTAACCTAACCTAACCTAACCTAACCTAACCTAACCTAACCTAACCTAACCTAACCTAACCTAACCTAACCTAACCTAACCTAACCTAACCTAACCTAACCTAACCTAACCTAACCTAACCTAACCTAACCTAACCTAACCTAACCTAACCTAACCTAACCTAACCTAACCTAACCTTTTTTTTTTTTTTTTTTTTTTTTTTTTT